>PVKU01001643.1:60892-282289 GCA_004027475.1 Anoura caudifer | reverse complement strand
TAAAAGATTTACAATGAAGTACGTACACAGGATAAAGCTGGGGGTGGGGCCACTGAGGGGGTGCTGCTTGGTGACCAAGAGTGTGACTTTTCCTCTCTCTATCCTAACCTCCTTTAAACGCTCTCCAATTGTTTTATGAGGTTTTAAATTCATGTCTGGATGTGTAAACCCTTCTTTCTCTCTCTGTCCCTCTCTCTGAGCGTGTGTGTGCGTAAGCAGTAGGGAAAAGAAGACCAATGAAGCCCTATGTATGGAAAATCTAGTTTTTGACTCTCACAAATCAGAAACTAAAGTTTAGAAAATTGTAGTTTTCTATGTCCTTTTCTTGCAAGCCCTGTTTTGCTAAGTCAAGAAATATTGGGGGAAATATACAGGTAATCTATCATTTGAAAATATGTTAGCCCCTATTTCATAAAGCAAAGCTAGATATGTGAGCATAAGCATTTTTCAGCCTACCTTCATTTCATGCTTGAAAATTTTATTTTGGAGAATTTGTGTTTTCTGTTTGTATTAACCTTTATAGAGAATATAATAGTAGTCATCAATAAAATCATCTATTGAATGCTTCCCTTGTACTAAGCATTTTATTAAGCACTATAGTGAATTATTTTCTAATTTCTTATAATAATATTATGATGAACTGTGTTGGGCCCTAATCAATTAATTTTTTTCTTATAAGGCAGTGAGATGAAATATGCAGAACTGCAAGTGCTTCAAATCAGTTAATAATTTTTAACAAAATTGTATTTACTTTCTTCTCAAGATAATAGTAACTAACCTGATATTTCTCATGCTGGTTTTTCTGCCTTCTGTTGACAAGGCTTCTTTTTTCTTAAAAATCTTAGAAGAAATGTCACTATTTGAGAAGTGGCTGACAGAGTTTGTGCACAGTGACATCTCATGGGACCAATGTGATGCTGCACCAGGTGAAATGTGAGAATCTACTTGCTCTGGTTCTTCAATACCCATTGGATACATCTTTCCAACTCTACATTCAACTCACATTTTTGGCCGTAATGCTACTGGTCCAAAGTCCATGTGCCTGACACTTCGAAGGGCCCAAACTCAAAACATCAGGGTTTGGGATAAGGAAAAGTTTGTTGATTCAGAAGGCACCCACTGAGAAGATGGGAGCCTTAATAATTCCTCAAGTTCATCTTCAGAAAGTATGGAGTTCAGGCTTCTTTTATGTTAAGGGAAGGGAAAATGGGAGATGCTGTTTTTGGAAAACTTTAGCTGCAAGCCGCATTCCTTCAGTGATTAGCATGTCTACATGCAAGATAAGTAGGAGCAGTTAGACCGAAGGCCAAGGAACAACGCAGGCTTGAACAAGATGGAGTCAGAGAGACTGAGCATTTCACTCTGTTACATGAGCTTGGGCCAAATGCTGCGCTTCTTTTGAAGTGAGTTCTTTCAGCAGAAGCAATGATGTGTAGAATATCATGATGGTGGACAGGCATTCTGTAAATCTACAGGTGGTAGTTTTGTCAGAAGCATTGCACTCAGAGAAGGCAAATATGTATCCAGAGTAAGCATCTATTCCAGTAAGGACAAAACAATGTCCATTCTATGATAGAAGTAGTTCAATGTAATCAACTTGCCACCAAATAGTTAGCTGAACACCCTGGGGAATGATACAGACAGGGGACTCAGTGTTGGCTTCCGTGGCTGGCCGATTGGGCCCTGAGAGGTGGTCACAGCCAGCTCAGCCTTGGTGAGTGGACATCCATGTTGCTGAGCCCATGCATAACCTCCATGTCTGCCACCATGGCCTCTTTGTTCATGAGCTTATTGAGTGATGACAGGGGTGGCTGATGAAAGAGGCTGACTGATATTCAGAGAACGGGTCTTTCTATGCTCTTGGTTATAAAAATCCTCCTCTGCTGGAGTCAGCCTTTGGTAAGCATACAAATGGACACAGATAATCGTCACACTTTTGCCCATGTAGAGAGGTTTACCTATATACCTCTTCCACAAATTTCTTTGTTATGATTTTCTAACCATCATCCATCCAAGCCCTGGCTAGCAGCTAAACCATTGGCTACAACCCATGAATTGGTACATAATCATGTGTCTGGCCAATTCCCTTTCCAAGCAAAGTGCACAAGCAGGTGTACTGCCGAAAGGTCTGCCCATTGAAAATGTTTCCTTTCACCACTATCCTTCAAGGGTGTCCCAGACAAGGGTTGTAGTGTGTAGCTGTCCACTTTCAGGTGGTGTCCCCACATTACGCAGAATCCTTTGTAAACCAGGCCCAAGTCTTCGTTCTCTGTCAACTGATCACATGTCATATAGGCAAGCTGAAAGAGAGAAGGCAATATAGCAGGAGTGGGTCACTTCGTCATGAAACTTACTTGTGCCTTCAGAGCATGTTTTGGCCCAATCACAGAGGTACCACTTCCATTGGATGATGGAGTGCTGCTGGACAATTTTATGGCTTCACAGGTCAAATAACGTTTAGTTCACGATGGACAGTTCAGGTTGCATGGTAATTTGGTGGCCCATGGTCAAGAATTCAGTCTCTATTAGGGTCTAATAGCCAGTCAAGACCTTTTTTCAAAAAGAGAGTGATTACCTGAAGATGTTGACAGAGCCTTACTACAAAATTGTAAAGGCTGCACTTTAAGTCACCTATAGGGGCTTATCTGAGTCATCAAAAAGTACCCCAATCTGCCACTGACTCTTTAAGCACAACTGGATCTGCTGGATCATATGTCTCAAGTGTCAGAGCAGCTTTTACAGGAGACTTGACCTGTGGTTGCTGGAGCCTTTTCTTGTTCTGGGGTCCACTCAAAAATAGCAGCTTTTTAGGTCACTCTAACTGGGCCAGAGTAATGGCCCCAGACAAGGACTAATTGCCTCCAAAATTCACAGAGGTTAACTAGGCTTTGTACCTCTTTTTCAGTTGTAGGAGAGGTCAAATACAACAACTTACCCTTCACCTTAGAAGGGATATCCAGACATGCCCTGCACTTGAAAGTTTCACTGAGTTAAAAGGCTCCTGAATTTAGTCAGATTTATTTTCTACCCTTTGACACACAAATGTATTACTGATAAGTCTACAGTAACAGCTACTTCTCACTCACCAGGCCCGATCATAATGTCATCAAGGTATTGGACCAGTGTAATATCTTCTGGAAGGAAAGGTGATCAAGATCCTAGTAAATTAAATTATAATAGGGCTGGATAGATGATATATCTCTGAAATAGAATATTGGAGGTATATTGCTGGCATTGTCAGCTGAAAGAAAACTGTTTCTGATGGACTTTGTGAATAGGTGGGAGAAAAATATATCTGCCAGATTGATAGGTACCTGGTACCACAGGATGTATTAACTTGCTCAAGCAACAAAATCGCATCTGGCATAGTAGCTGCAATTGGATTCACTACCTGGTTAAGGTTACCATAATCAACAATCATTCTCCAAGATCCGTCTATCTTCTGCACAGGACAAACATGAACACTGAATGGGGATGTGGTAGTCTCACTGCCCCTGTGTACTTAAAGTCCTTGATAGTAGTGCTGATCTTCAGGGATGCAGTGTTGCTTTTGGTTTGCTATTATCCTAATGTAAAAGTTCCTAAAGTTCTAAAGGCGTCTTCTTAGCTTTTTCCAGCATTATAACCCTCATTGTACAAGTCAGGAAACCAGTGTCAAAACACCAGCTGCTAAGTATGTCCATTGCAATCATGCATTCTGGAGCTCTGGAAATTACTGCAGGATGGATTTGGGGACCTACTGAACCCAATGTAAATGGGCTTGTGCTAAAACCTAGAAACGAGGTGCTGCTGTAACAAATACCAGAACACGTGGAAGTGGCTTTGGAAGTAAGATGTAGAAGCAAGAAGGCTTTTGAAGTGCCTTATGGCAAAAATATATATTACCATGAATGAACCATTATAGGTGATTCTGATGAGAACTTAAAAAAAGAGAAGGGCTGAAAAGAGAAAGCCCTGAATGATAGAGTTGAATTGAGGAAGCATCAGTCTTCACAGAGAACACCTAAGTAATCCTCAGGATGTTGATGGAAATATGGATGTTAAAGGACATTCTGAAGAGGCCTTAGATGGAAATGAGAAACATATTACTGGAAACTGGAGGAAAGGTGATTCTTGTTATAAAGTGGTAAAAACCTTGGCCGAGTTTGTGTCCTAGAGTTTTGTGGAAAGTAGAACTTTCCCACAATGAAGCTGGATATTTAGCTGAACCTATTTCTAAGCAAAGTGTTGAAGGAGCAGCTTCATTCCTCCTGTCTGCTTAAAGTGAAATTTAAGAAGAGATAAATGACTTAGAGACTAAATTGTTAATTAAAAAGGGAAGCAGAACTTAAAGATTTGGAATATTCTTAGCTTATTGATATTGCAAAAGATGAAAAAAAAATGTGCTTGGAAGAGACCACTAAGGTTGCTGGCACCTAACCGTTTGATAAAAAGATTAGCTAACTGTCTCAGCAGAAGCCAGGTAGCCATTAGTCAACACAATGGAAGACTGTGTCTGAAGGTAACTGAGGAAACATCAGGTGCCCCTCCCATATAGGCCCCGAGTGCACCATGTGTGGCAGAACCATTTCAAAGGAGGGCAGCTGCCGCCTGTGGGATCCTGGAGCATGGTCTGGTGCTGCCTTCCACCAAAGGCTCCGCTCTCTGCACGCCTCAGCCACCACAGCCTACACCTCAGGGGTGGCTCCAGTGACCACGATGGATAGGCTGTGGTGGCGGCCAGCCATCACTCAGGAAGGTGCCACAGCTGCTAGTACACACAGCACATGAGCTTTGGGGTGAGGCAGTCCCCGAGACCTCAGACCGGTAGAGCCCCCTGCTTGGGATTCCAGCTCCGGAGAGCTGCAGAGGTGATACCACAGCTCCAATAGTTGTGGAAGGTAGGACATTAAACCAAATAAGGTTATTCCCAAACCTTAAGATCTAGTGGAGTTTGCCTTGTATTTTGCACTTACTTGGGACCTGTTATCTCTATCGCTTTTCCAATTCCCTCCTTTTGGAGTGGGAATGCCCCTCCTAGACCTCTCCTATGCATTGTATTTCGGAAGCACATGGCATGTTTGTCTCACAGGTACACAGCTGGAGAGGAGTTTGCCTCAGGATGAATCATACCTTCAGTCTCGCCCACGTCTGATTTACATGATACTTGGATGACACTTTAGACTCTGAAGTTCATGCAGGTGAGACGCTGGGGGCTACTGAGGTAGAATTTTGCATGTGAGAAGGACATGAATTTTGGGGAGGCAATTATATTTACCAATTACTGTGCAGTTAACCAGAAAAAAATTGTTAATATAAGACCTAAAATTACTTGTAAAAATTTTAATACCTATTTCTTACTTGGTAGTTTCTGAGCATATGAGTCTTAGCTGACAACTCAAGATTCTGACATAATACCTGAGCGATTATTTTTTGTATCAGTTTTCTTAGCAATGAGACTCTTACTCTGAATAAGCTCTAGGACATCCACTAGAAATCCTCTGTTTGCCATTTGTTTGATTGTTTACTGGATTCATGATAACTTATAGTATTAAAAGCTTTCTTGTAAAACATAAAAATAAATATTATTAATAGTGCCTTAAGATAATTTGCTTTAGTACAGAAAGCACCAATATCTGTGGGAGAACAAGGTGTTCAATGTAATGATTCCTGTGTTGGTAGAGAAATTGAATGATTTCGTGGGTGGGGGAGGGGGAATCACTTGGTGGCAATAAACCCTTTTTTGGTAAACTCTTTCTTTTTTTAAATATTTTATTTATTTAATTTTAGACAGAGTGGAAGGGAGGGAGAAAGAGAGGGAGAGAAGTATCAACATGTGGTTACCTCTCATGCACCCCCCTGTTGGGGACCTGGCCTACAACCCCGGCATGTGCCCTTATTGGGAATTGAACTGATGACACTTTGGTTCATAGGCCAGCACTCAATCCACTGAGCCACAGCAGCTCAGGCTGTTTTCTATAGAATCATTTTTATGAAAAATGGACAGTCAATACTTTACTAGAAAGGATAAAGAACTAAGATTTTGTAATACAAGAATCAATTTTAAATGAAGAAAGCTAAATTAAGTACCAAGATGGCTATGGTGCGGCCAATATAAGCTCCAGGGCAGCCTTTTCGATGACATAGGGATCAAAAGTCCCAGATTTTCAGTCAGCAGACCTGGGTTTGAAACTTTGGGCGTATTTCCTAGTTTTACTAGTGCTTCATTTTTCTACTTTATTTTTATTGTTTATACCAGTACAGATGTCCCCACTTCCCCTCACATTTGGTCACCTCCCAGCCCCACTCTTGCCTGCCCCCTTACCTCTGGCCATCTCCAAACTGTTGTCTGTGTTTATGGGTTATGCCTGTATGTTCCTTAGCTACTCCCTCTACCTCTGTTTCTATTTTGACCAGCAGTTTGTTTATTGAATTCCCATATAAGTGAGATCATATGGTACTTGTCTTTCTCTGACTGGTTTATTTCACTTCGCATAATAATCTCCAGGTTCATCCATTTTGTTTCAAAAAGTAAGAGCTCCTTCCTTTTTATAGCCATGTAGTATTCCATTGTGTAAATGTACCACAGCTTTTTTATCCACTCATCTACTGATGGGCACTTGGGCTGTTTCCAGATCTCGCCTATTGTAAATAGTGTTGCAACAAACAGAGGGGTGCATATATTCTTTGGAACTAGTGTTTCAGGGTTCTTTAGATATATTTCCAGAAGTGGGATTGCTGGGTCAAAAGGAAGTTTCATTTTTAGTTTTCTGAGGACATTCCTTACTGTTATCCACAGTGGTTGCACCAGTCTACGTTCCCACCAACAGTGCACCAGGGTCCCCTTTTCTCCACATCCTCACCAGCACTTACTATTTGATTTACTGATGGTAGCATTCTGGCAGGCATGAGGTGATATCTCACTGTGGTTTTATTAACAATTTGCCTCTCTCTGATGATTAGTCATGTTGAGTATTTTTTCCTACATCTTTTGACCATCTGTTTTTCTGGACTAACGTGAGGCCATGTGTGTAAGGAAACCTTTGGAAAATTCAATATAGTAGGCTGCTTCTGGTGGTGGTGGGAACTCTTCACCATTTGTCACACAGCACTCTTTCCTTCATCTAGAAGAAGATGAGCTTTATGAAGTAACTCTATTATTCCTAGAATGTGATATTGCAAGGCAGTAAGAAAAGAAAAAGAGATACATGAACTGTTCTGCAAATTTCTTATATCTCTTGCTCTCTGTCTTGTGAGACTAGGCATACTAGCAACTTTGTAATATTTCGTTGAGAGAATAGATAAGAGCCTTCTATCAGCCTTCTGTTATTGGACAGTTGCAATTGAATGCCTTTGTCAATCATTAAAGTTGCAAAATAGGAGGTCAGTGTTGTGCTGGTGCCAGCTCAAACAGGCACATTTCTTCCTGAAACTGGGTTCAAAGACCATGTGGTAGCTTGAAATTGACCTTTAAGTAAGTATTTATACTACAGAAATTGGCAACTGCTACAATTCATCCTTTCCTCTCTTCCTCCTCCCTCTGGGTATCAGATCTGTAAACATTTAACAGCATTGTACACCAGTGGGTATATTTTAAGGATTTCTACCCAGAGTGTTGAGTTCCTTTGAATTATTAAAGTCACCATAAACATTAAAGAGAAATATATTACATTTATATATACTCCAAATAGATGCCTAATTAACCAATTTAAGGATCATTAGAAGTCAAGAGGAAGCCTTCAGTCAAGAAACTTATATAGAAGTAATTAGGGCAAATGAAATTATTTAACCTAATTTACAGAATCCTGGACATAAAGATATGTAAATACTATATTTTAAATACCTGGAATAGTATTATTTGTTATATATTTTCTATGACATTTTCTATATGCACAAAAGTTAATCATTGCTTGCATGTGTTTAATCTTCATGCAATTCATCTTCTTACAGAATAGATAAATTATTTAAAAATGTTTATAGACATTGTATTCTAATGAGGTCATTCTATCATTTAGTGATTGGACTTATAAAATTACTGTGAGTTGTTTTCTCTTTCTTGTCAGAGTGCGTGCGTTTACACCTCTGATACAAGGCCTGACAGTGAAGGAACACGCATTGTGTACCTTTAGTAATAATGTGTGTTGGCAGCTCCGTTATATTGCCCAGCTACCCAGGGGCATGGAAATATGGTGCGTTATTGATTTCTTCCCTTCTCTCTCAACTAAAAAGCACAGCATACACAGATGCCCTATTTCCTATAGAAAAGACTTCATCTTTGCTAAAGCAGATTACAATTCAGGGAAATTGGTTTAAACATTATCATGCCTAGCAGTATAACACAAATTCATGGGACTTCTAAGTTTTCAGGCCAGTGACTAATCTACAGTATACAGGGTGAGAGTATGACCCACACATAAAGTGTTCACTTTAGTGATAAGCTGTCAACTTGTGTTTTAGAAATTTTTAACCTTTCATTTTTTTAAATTTAAATTATTTTATTGTTCAATTACAGTTGTCCATGTTTTCTCCCTACCTCTTCCCCCACCCCCTCTAAACCCACCTCCTTCTCTTAACCTTTCATTTTTTAAAAAGATTTATCTTTAGAGAGACGGAAGGGATGGAGAAAGAAAGGGAGAGAAACATCAATGTGTGGGTGCCTCTTGCATACCCCCTATTGGGGACCTGGCCCATACCCAGGCATGTGCCCTGACTGGGAGTCGAACTGGCAACCTTTTGGTTTGAAGGCTGGTGCTCAATCCACTGAGCCACCCCAGCTAGGGAAAACCTTTCATTTTTTTTTAAACTTGAAATGTTGAGTTATAGATAAGGTTTTATAATATAATTTGAATTTACTTTTACATGATTTAGATATAGCCAGCCAGTCTAATGAAGGATTTATGTTCTCTATAAACTTAAACTAAACTGAAAAGATTATTTTGATAAAATAGTCCTCTGTCCAATTCAGTTCTACTCTTAACACAGTATGTGCCTAAACAGGTGCATAATTCTTTGCCAATACTATTTATATTTTAGTAGGTTTCCTGATAATATTTAGTTTACTAAAAATACATGTATTATTGAGGGAATAATTACAACCAGGAGAGTTTGGGGGAGGGCATTGAGGTTGAGGGCAAAGAATGTGGAAATATTGAGAAAAAATGTGAAATTTTTTTGCCTGATTATTCATTTCACTACCTGTATGATTAAAATTTACAGAAAAACAAATAGTTCATATTTCTTACTTTTATCCACTTGCTTAGCTCAAAATTGGGTTGTAGAAATAAATGAGAAGTGACTTTGGCTAAACTGCTTTTTAACCTGCTTAATGAATTGAAAATGTAGTATTTATCATCCTTTCTGAAGTGTAACTATCCATTGGTACTCACTGCCAAAGTCACAGCTGTTAATGTGGCATCTGTCTGGATGCTTGTACTGAGTGTGACAACTTTACTTATATTTTTATAAGTGTAAATTTATAACAATTTTGTGTATTTGAAGATTTTCTGTTTTTAAAAGAAATTAAATGCACCACTCATACAGTTACCTAGACGTGAACATCAAGATTGGTCACATCTTGATTGGTCAACAAGAAGCATTTATTTGGAAACCTCATGAGAAATATGTAATTCAGCAGCAAACTGAAGAAGTTTTCAAATGAGTAGGAGAACTTTATTGGTACAAAATTAATCCTGAGTTATTGTGTCACTGTGTCTACATCTTCATCTCCTGATTGATGAAAGCATGAAGCTGTGATCTTTCTTGAGATGTACGGCACATTCAGCATGACAGAGAAAGGTTTTTCATGGATTGTTCCACCATCTGAAATGCAATCACACCGCAAGGCATCAGTTAGAACAATAAAAATCTATGAGTTTATTTTCAATTATAAAAATCCTTGCTAGTATGGAACACTATTTCTCCTTCAGGAGCAATACTAACATGATATTCAACTACCAAAAATGATGATGATATTCTTGAAGGACAAATGATGGAAAATCACTTCAGTGTATGGTATAATCCTGACCATCCACAAGGAGTATGAAAGAGATGTAGAGATTCATTATGGGAGAGTCAATCTTCTTGGTGAAAATCTAAGAAACACAGATGTATATATTTAATTGGAAGCAGCTTCCAGCCACAGGATTTGGATTTGAAGGTTCAATAAGATGGATTGATTGAGATGAAAGTTTGTTCTTCATACCTATTAAATTACTTTCTTTTACCCTTGAAATCTTTTCTATTTATTTAAATACACTGAGCTTTAATTTCTGGTTCTCCACTATTCTTTTAAACATTTGGGCTGATCTATCTGTGGTCCACAATTTCCCAACAGGAAGTTGCCCTATTTCTGCATTATTAGGGTGCAGTTTCTTTGAAAGGTGGAACATTTACCTTGGGAACGGTCTTACTTTTATAGCACATGTCTGTGGAATGTGTATCTCCACTCTCTATCAATGTATCATGAATGTTCATTCAAATAGTAATACTAATGCTAGTTAACACGTATTGAACACTTACATGAGTGTGCCAGACAATATACTTTATAGTCCTCTGAAACAGAGCATATTATTTTTATTTGTTTTACAGATGAGGGAACTAAAACAAAGAGATTTTAGTTCCCTCAAAACTAGGGGTGGGGTGGAAATGGGAGGGAGGTAGGGAGGGCTGGGGCAGTGGGCTGGGATGGGAGTAAAAGACAGAAAACTGTACAAGAACAATTAAAATAAATAAAGAAATAAAAAAATAAAGAGATTTTATGTAATTTGCTCAAGGTGATACAACTATTAAAGGGGAGAACCAAAATTAAAGTTTGAATATTATATTTTCCATCTCTGTATCTTAACATCTTATAGGATCACATAATAATACACAGAAAGTTTTCAAACAAGTGATGTTTAAATTCTCTTCAATGTTTACGACTGTGCATTTTCTATTTTTTTGCATTATGAATATATTTTATTAATATTACAGTTATCCCATTTCCCCACTTTATTCCCCTCTGCCCTGCACACCCCCTCCCTCCCTCATTTCTCTCCTTTAGTTCACATCCATGGATCTTATATACAAGTTCCTTGGCTTCTACATTTCCTATACTATTCTTAAACTCCCCCTGTCTATTTTCAACCTACCATTTATGCTACTTATTCTCTGTACCTTTTCCCCCTCTCCCCTCCTCCCACTCCCCTGTTGCTAACTCTCTATGTGATCTCCATTTCTGTGATTCTGTTCCTGTTCTAGATGTTTGCTTAGTTTTTGTTTTTTTTTTTTTAGGTTCAGTTGTTAATAACTGTGAGTTTGCTGTCATTTTACTGCTCATATTTTTTATCATCTTCTTTTTCTTAGATAAGTCCCTTTAACATTTCATATAATAAGGGATTGGTGATGATAAACTCCTTTAACTTGACCTTATCTGAGAAGCACTTTATCTGCCCTTCCATTCTAAATGAAAGCTTTTCTGGATAGAGCAATCTTGGATGTAGGTCCTTGCCTTTCATGATTTGGAATACTTCTTTCCAGCCCCTTCTTGCCTGTGAGGTCTCTTTTGAGAAATCAGCTGACAGTCTTGTGGGCACTCCTTTGTAGGTAACTGTCTCCTTTTTTCTTGCTGCTTTTAAAATTCTCTTCTTATCTTTAATCTTGGGTAATGCAATTATGATGTTCCTTGGTGTGTGCTTCTTTGGGTCCAAGTTCTTTGAGACTCTCTGAGCTTCCTGCATTTCCTAGAAGTCTATTTCCTTTGCCAAATTGGGGAAGTTCTCCTTCATTATTTGTTCAAATATGTTTTCAATTTCTTGCTCTTCCTCTTCTCCTTCTGGTACCCCTATGATTTGGATGTCGGGACATTTAAAGATGTCCTGGAGGTTCCTACGCCTCTCCTCACTTTTTTGAATTCTTGTTTCTTCATTTTTTTCTGTTTGGTTGTTTCTTTCTTCCTTCTGGTCCACTCTATTGATTTGAGTCCCAGTTTTCTTCCCATCACTATTGTTTCCCTGTACATTTTCCTTTATTTCACTTAGTATAGCCTTCCTGTTTTCATCTAATTTGCAACCAAATTCAACCAATTCTGTGAGCATCCTGATCACCAGTGCTTTGAACTGTGCATCTGATAGGTTGGCTGTCTCTTCATCACTTAGCTGTATTTGTTCTGGAGCTTTGATCTGTTCTTTCATTTGGGCCATATTTTTTGTCTTGGCATGCCTGTTATGAGGAAGAGACACAGCCTTAGGTGTTCACCAGGGCAGGGCAACCCATGTCAGTTTGTTGTGATGCTGTATGTCGGGGAGGGGGTCAGAGAGGGAACAATGCCACTTGCTCCACTCTCTGCCAGGTTTCTGTCACTTCCCCCCCTACCCTCAATCAAATTGGGCCCGTTTGATGCTGACATGTGTATGTTCTAGGACCCTGTTGGTCTCTCCAATTAACTCTCCTGTGAGGCTGGGAGTTTCTACTGCTGCCTGAACCCCCACAGAGGTTTTCAATCAGATGTTTGAGGCTTTATTTCCCTGCGCTGGAAACCTGGGTTCTGTGGTTTGCCTCGCTTCCCAGTTTTTCTTCCCAGTTTATCAGCATGTGAATGTGGGGCTCTGCTGCCTTGCCGGGTCTGCACACCACCTCCTTGCCCACCCTGGTCCTCCAGCCACCGCCTTGCTGTGAGTCCTCTCTGCCTGGCTGCCTGTCTCAGCCCCCCCTACTGGTCTGGATGAATGTGTCTTCTTTAACTCCTTGGTTGTTGGGCTTCCATACAGTTTGATTTTCTGTCAGTTCCGGTTGTTTTTTGTTTTTAAATTTGTTGTTTTCCTTCTTTTGTTTGTGCGAGGAGGAACAATGTGTCTACCTATGTCTCTGTCTTGACCAGAAGTCGGATTTCCTATCTCTGTTAATAATCCCACTGTTTCATTAATCACTGAAATTTAAAACCATGATACCATCTATGATTTTTTTATCATTCATGCCTATACCTATTTAGTTGCCACTTTCTGTAATTCTCATTTTGCAATGTCTCTTAAATCTGGCTCCAGGCTGCCATTCCCACTGCTATATTATTTTTTGGGAACTTAATATCCTCAATATAGATATACAGCACTTCCAGTCTCCTTTCATTCTAACCCATTTTCTATAATGTTTTATTGAATCTAGCTCCACTCTGCTATAGCTAACCAGATCTGTCAACATTTCCCCAAATATACCTTGCATGTTCCCATCCATATACATGTATTTTTCACATGCTATTCAATAGCTGTCAATATCTTACACACTCTAAAAGGTAAATTTCAAAGGGCCACTTTATTCATGAAGTCATTTCTGCACCCTTTAACCAGATGTGGGAAGAATGCTCATTTTATATTTATTTTTTTATTGTTTATGCTATTATAGTCATCCCAACTTTCCTCCCTTTGTCCCGCTCCCCCCAGCTGCCCTTTCCAACAGTCATTCTCCCCACTGTTGTTCGTGTCCATGGGTGATGGATATGTGCTCTTTGTCTAGTCCCTTTACCTCTTTCAACAAGCCCCTGCCTCCCACCTCCACTCTTACAGCTATCAGTCTGTTCCTTTGTTCTGTGCCTCTGATTCTATTTTTCAAGTTAGATTATTTTGTTCCTTCTGACTGGTTATAAGTGAGGTAATATGGTATTTGTCATTCATTGCCTGGCTTATTTCACTTAGCACAATAGTCTCCAGTTCCATACATGCTGTTGCAAAAGGTAAGAATTCTTTCTTTTTTACTGCTGAATAGTATTCCATTTAATTTGCATTTGTTTGACATTAGTGACGTTGATCATATTTTCATATGTCTATTGGCCATCTGCATGTCCTCTTTGAAAAAGTGTCTGATTAGGTCCTTTGCTCATTTTTTAATTGTTTTTTTTTTTTTTTGTGCTGAGTTTTTTAAGTTCTTTATAAATTTTGGATATTAACCACTTAGCAGATATATGGGCAAATATGTTCTCCAATTCTGTGGGTTGTTTTTTTACTTTGTTGCTGATTTCATTTGCTGTGCAAAAACATTTTAGTTTGATGTAGTCCCATTTGTTTATGTTTTCTTTTGTTTCCCTTGCCTGAGGAGATGTATCTTATAAAGTATTGCAATGAGCAATGTCCGAGATTTAGCCGCCTTTGTTTTCTTCTACAGTTTTTATGGTTTTGGGTCTAACAATTAAGTCTTTGATCCATTTTGAATTTATTTTTGTTCAAGGTGTAAGAAGGTGAGTTAGTTTCATTTTTTCTGCATGTATCTGTCCAATTTTCCTAGCACCATTATTGAATAAACTATCTTTAGCCTGTTTATGTGCTTTCTTCCTCTGTCAAATATAAATTGACTATAAAGGTGTGAGCTCATTTCTGGGCTCTCTATTTTGCTACATTGATATATGTGTCTGTTTCATGCCAGTAGCATGATATTTTGATTACTATGGCCTTACAGTATCGTTTCACATTAAGCAGCATGATTCCTTCAAATTTGTTCTTTTTACTCAGGATCACTGTTGCTATATGGGGTCTTTTGTGGTTCCATATACATTTTCAAAATATTTGTTCTGTGAAATATGTTATTGGAATCTTGATAGGAATTGCATTGAATCCATAGATTGCTTTGGGTAGTATGGACATTTTAATAATGCTAATTCTTCCTATTCATGAACACGTTATGTGCTTCCACTTATTTGTATTTTGTTCTATTCCATTCTTCAGTGTCTTGTAATTTTCCACATATAGGTCTTTTACATCCTTGGTTAGGTTTATTCCTAAGTATTTTATTCTTTTGCAGCAATTTTGAATGGGATTGTTTTCTTAATTTCCCTTTCTGTTAGTTTCTTATTGGCATATTAAAATGCAACTGATTTCTGGATATTAATTTTGTATCCTGCTACTTTGCTGAATTCATTCATCAGTTCTAGTAGTTTCTTGATGGAATCTTTGGGGAGCTCTGTGTACAGTATCATGCCATCTGCAAATAGAGGCAGTTTTCTTCTTCCTTTCCATTTTGGATTTAAAAAATTTCTTCCTCTTATCTGATTGCTGAGGCTGGGACTTCCAGTACTATGTTGAATAAGAGAGGTCAAAGTGGACATCCCTGTCTTGTTCCCAGTCTTAAGGGGAACACTTGTAGTTTTTGTCCATTAAGTATGATGCTGGCAGTGAGTTCGTAATATACAGCCTTTATTATGTTGAGATATGTTCCCTCTATTGCCACTTTGCTGAGAGTTTGTTTCTTAATCATAAATGAGTACTGGACTTATCAAGTGCTTTTTCTGCATCTAATGTTACGATCATGTAGTTTTTATCCTTTATTTTGTTGAGGATTTTAGTGTCTGTGTTCATCAGGGATATTGGCTCATAATTTTTGTTCTTTGTAGTGTCTTTGTCTGGTTTTGGAATTAGTGTAATGCTGGTCTTGTAAAATGGGTTTGGAAACGTTCCCTCCTTTTGAATTTTATGAAATAGTTCTTCTCAGAATGTTTGGTGAAATTCAGCTATGAAACCATCTGGTCCAGGGCTATTGTCTATTGGGAGTTTTTTGGTTATAGCTTCAATTTCAGTGGTGTAATCTGTCTATTCAGATTCTATGATTCTTCCTGATTTAGTTTTGGAAGACTGAATGTTTCTAAGAATTTATCCATTTCATCCAGGTTGCCCAATTTCTTGGCATAGAGTTGCTCATAATATTTTCTTACAATCCTTTGTATTTCTTTGGTGTCAGTTGTTATTTTTCCTCTTTCATTTCTGATTTTATTTATTAGGATCCTTTCTCTTTTTTCTTTGATGAGTCTAGGTAAATGTTTGCAATCTTGTTTATCTTTTCAAAATATTGGCTCTTGGATTCATTTTGTATTTTGATATTTTGTATTTTTTGACTCTATTTTATTTATTTTGTAGCTTTTAGGATTTTCTCCTTGTCTTTAGGCCTTGTATTTTAATTATGATGTGTCTTGGTGTAGACCTCTTTGGGTCCAACTTGTTTGGGATTCTCTGAGCTTCCTGGACTTGTGTGTTTTTTTCCTTCACCAGATTGGGGAATTTTTTGGTCATTGTTTCTTTAAATAGGTTTTGTGTGACTTATGGTATTTGTGCAGATGGAAAAATATTCACAGAGCTGTTGGGATGTCTGGCCTGCCTTTATTCATGGGTTGGTGAGCCACGCATGCTGCAAGCTGCATGTATATTTGCACGTCTCATGTCATGGCCCTTGCTCCTTAGCATGACACCCATTGTGGCACCTGTCCCCTTGCGTGTCTCTCATCACCATTGTTCCAGCAGGGAGTCCCTACCTGTTTAAGTACTAGAGGGAAACAAAGACAGACAGATGCTAGAAATTATATAACATAACATAATTCTGTACATGCAAGCCCACCTCATGTTATGGGAACAGTTTATTAGACCCAATCTCACGGTTATGAGAACACTAGTTTTCAGGCCCCTCCAAGGCTATGGGGACACTGCTTCCCTTAGTTACCCAGACACCTGGGCAAGGAAGGCAGACTGCCTCCACTTACCCTCCTGGTTCTCAATCCCTGCCTTGTTCTCTTACCTTTCTAGTATTCCAATGATATGAATGTTGTTATGCTTCATGTTGTCTAAAATATTTTCTAAATCCTCCTCATTTTTTAAAATTCTTTTTTCTTTTTGCTGCTCTGCCTGAGTGATTTTTCTACTTTGTCTTCCACATCACTGATTCAGTCCTCTGCTTCAATTAACCTACTGTTTATTCTTTCCAGTGTATTATTTATTTCAGATATTGCATTCCTTATTTCTGACTGGTTTTTTATGATTTCTATGTCTTTTTTCATTCTTTTGAGTATCCTTATAATCATTACTCTAAACTATCTGATAAATTGCTTGCCTCCATTTCATCTAATACTTCTGGAAAATTCTTTTGTTCTTTCATTTGGGGTCTGTTTCTTTGTCTTCCCATTTTAGCTGCTTCTTTGTATTTTCTACCTTAGTTGTTAAACTAATCAATAATATAGCCTTAAGCTGTAATCAGCAGTCAGACTTAAGCAACACAGGGTAGGACAGAGAAATTCCTGTGGGTGTGGCTATTGTCTTCCTGAAGGCTCATGCCATTCAGAGATTAGTGCTTGCCTGAGAAATATGCCTTCTGCAGTATAGGGGTTGGCTCAACTCAGGGATCCTGGTGGCTGTTCCCCAGAGCCACCAACCCCAGACACTGCTCAAGTGTCTCCAGTCCACTCTGCCCTTCCTCTGCCAGAGCCCAGGGTAGATGGCTGCAAATGAAATTTTGTGCTTTGGCTCTTTAAGGAGCTCTTGGTGTCTCTGCCATCTCTCCCTGACAGACAGAAACCCTGGTGCTTTTCGCAGCTAGATGTCATCTGGGTTCCTTTCTGGCTCTGGTGCTGTAGGCTCTGGAGCCCAGCTTGGGGTTTAGACCCCACACTTCCCAGGGGGAGCCCATGACCATTGAAATATCCCTTTAGAACTTCAGCTCCCACCCGTGGGAGCCCAGCCAGCCCTCTTGTGCCTCCTCCACACTCCCTACCAGTCTTGTTGTGGTGAAACTGTTTATTCTGTCTGTCCTTGGTTGTAGGGATTCTCTCCATCTAGTGTTCAGCTGGTTATTCAGGATCTTCTTTCAACTATTTAGTTGTAATGCCAGATTGGTCCTTGGAAGAGGTTAATGTAGCTTCCATTTACTCTCATATCAGCTTTTTAAAAAGCATGTCATATACATATATATTAAGTTGAATTTATTGGGATGACATTGGTTAGCAAAACCATAAAGATTTCATGTTTACCATATAATTTCACTTATATGTGGAATACAATGAAAAAAATAATTTAACAAACATAATAGGACAGAAGCATAGATATATAGGAAATGGAAGCTCTCAGAATAGGAGTGAGGTTGGGGGACTGATGAAAAAATGTTAAGGGATTAAGAGAAAATATATATATTTATATATTTATATTGTGTGGTATATATACACACACACATATATATGTGTGTGTGTATATATGTATCACATAAACACAGACACCTGTGTAGTGATAGCCAGAGGGAAATGGGTATGGTAGCAGGTGGAAGAGGACAAAGGATTAATAAATAAGGATCAAAAACAATCATACTACCTTTTAATATTTCATGATGGAGGTAATAAGGAAAGACACAATGGGAAGATACTGAGAAAAATAAAAAGGATATTTTTTTAAGCTCAGAAAGTAAATTTGGATGGAAGATGTAATATTGTGCATGATAATTAGCATCAGAGAGAGTAGATACTTTGTGGTAAAAGTATAAATAAAGAGAAATGACCAAAAAATACATAATGTATTGCTAAAAAAAATTTTAAGTTATACATTTTTTCTGCTTTGACTATTTATGGAATTACTCCAAAATATATAATATGCCATGAAAAAACTAAAGAAAATAAATGAAGCAAGAGAAATGTTAAGCTAACATTTACTGAATATTTTCTGTGTGCAAATATCATGGCAAATATTTTATTTTCTTAAGTCATTCAACACATGAGTTAGATCTTCTATTATTCCCAGCTAAAAAATAATCTGAGGTTAAAAGAGGTACTTTCTCAAATCTCAGAATTGGTTAGTGGCAGTTCTTGGTCTTTAACTCCAAAGTTTGGGGCCATCACCACCTCATAACACTAGTGCAGATGAATAATGTTCTCACGGAAACTGCGATGGTAATTCCAGACTTTGTGAGAGCACTGTAAATGTAGTAAAATTCATCTGACTTCATGTCATACTTAGCTCCAAGGTTCTAGTTTCATTGTAAATTAATTTTTAAAACTTTATCATAGCTCATTTTATGATTGGATGCTTCAATATTTTATCTACAAGACTAGTATTACTACTTATCTGAGTTCAATTTGTATTTCACACTGAAGTCCTTCTAATTTTGTGATTTAAATTTACTATTGCTATCAACATCTTAGGTGGTTGAAAGTAGTTTGGCTTTGCCAAGAAATAATCAAACAACAAGTAAACAAGAAAAAAACAACAAACAAATGCTTCCTTCCCTAATAAAACCCACTTATCAAAGGAATAGGTGATAAAGCAGCTTTTTATGCATCTTAAAAACCATTAGTAAATCTGAAGCTATGAGTTCCTTAAAATATGTTATAAAATATCTTCTGAAATTTTCTATGTAGAAAATATCTGAAAACCAAAGCTTTAGTTGTTATTAGTCACTATAATGTTTAAGCTAAGTAGCTTTTACTTTGAGAAAAAATTGCAGTTTGGCAATAACCGATGTATAAAACTACACAGTAGACCTTCCAAGCTTTATTCTCTAAAACTTTTACTAAAAATTATAATTGCTTTATTTTGTTTTAACGATTTTTTAGCAAAACAAACAAAAATAAAATCCTAACAATATGAGAATATAACAAATGAATAGATTTTTTTGAGGATTAAAATTTTTACTTGAATATAAAAATGATAGTGTTTTACCAATAGCTGTCTAAAAGTTGAAAAAATTGAGCTTTATTGATTTAAAAAAATTAAGCTATATTATACTGTTATGTGTATCAGATTATAAAAAGTTATTTTATAAAAGTTCACTTTAAATCCTGGGATTTTTTCCTTTTTTTTTGCCAAATGATAGGCAAATATTACACATGGCTGAACTATCTCCTTGCACACAACAGAATCAATAATAAGACTCAAATTGAAGTGAATGTAAGAATAGGCCAGGCAGTTATTTAAAAATAAAAATTTTCAATTCCATCCCCAATATTCTGTGTCAGTCTTGTTAGAATGGGGCTCAGAACTAAATGTTTAATAAATACTTCATGCAGGAACTCTGAAAATCGTAGCTGGTCATATACTGATCAAACAATTTTGGCAAGGAGTTAGACTTAATTTTTTTAACTAATGGGGGAAAGACCAACCATGATATTTATTATATATCATATCACAATTTAAATATTTGTATTTAGTACTACAACCTGTTTTGCTGTCAAAATCCCAGCCCTTTTATTTCTGACCCTGGTATTCATGAACTAGCTTGAGAACAACTAGAAAACTGAATAAAACATGAAACATTAATTTGAACACATTGGAGTGTTACCCCGGCAGTAAGGATCGGAGGAGTTAAGATCTCAAGAGAAGAACAGAAAGATGAGACTGATATTTTGCATAGATTTTCCTCTCTCGTTAGTCACACGGAGGCTGAGTATCTGCGCAGAGCATTAGCAATATTGTAGATCAAGATGGGAGTGTGAAAACTGGAGTTCCAGGTCCTGTAAGGAGAAAGAACTACGTATTTACATATTTCTCCTGACACTCACTTGACTAATGATACAGCCTCTGGAGCCAGAACAAAGAGAGTTTATCATGAGTGTTTTGGGGTTACTTACTGAATTCTTTATCAGAACTACTTTTTAATTTGTATATTAATTTTGTAAGTATATAATGTGTTTCTATGATATTCCCATTTTTCAAGAATACTGGAATATTGGAGCATAGGTGCAAGTTTGCAGAGGGTCTTCATTTTTTGGCTAATTTATGATAGTTGACCTGAACATCAGGAATAAGGTTTTTCTCGTATAATATCACCAGGCTTAACCCAGTTCTTACATGTAGTAAGTAAACAATGAAATTGTTGAATTTTTTGTTAGTTTGGAATTCATCATAACCAATATCCCCCAAAACAAATGTTTTTGATTTAAATTATGTGAACATCAAGTGATGGTTAAATTTCAGAAGGTTCCATGTTAAATGTCTGAAATGTAGGAAAATATATGTTTGAGTTTTAAAAATAAATTTCTATTCTGGAGGTACATTTTATTATATATACATTCTCAAATTCTATAATTCTTATAATTTCTCAGAAATAGTCTTATGTAGTTACTATTAATCATACTGACAAAGCTGTATAAATAATAATGTGATTACAAATCTCTAATGAGTAAGATTTGTCCATAATATGCTATACATCTGAATAAAGCTGATTAAAAACTTTAAAAATATTTATACTTTTATACATATCTAGATGCATGATATTTTGAAAATAAAACACTTAGAACTCTGATTGAAATTTTTTGTCACATTTAGCATTGTGCTGCATGGGCAGTGCGTAAGAGGAGGGCATACTGCATTTGCTCAATTTTTGAGTAGTGAAGAGCATCGGAACATGCTGGCTAGTTATTGCCTGAAACATCAGGTCTATTTCAAAGGCTTGAGAAATAATGTTTTAGCTACAAAATGCTCATACTGAGATGCATCTTACAGATCAGTCCACGCAGTTCTTCAGGGGGGTTGGTAAGTAATTCCTCTTTGTTGAACTACCACAAAGCAGTAATAAAAGTGGCTGAGATCCTTTCTTGATTTTTAAGAACTAATAAATCCTCTCTTCTATGTCATATTATATAGCCTATGACCCAGCTCCCACCAAACGCTAGTTGAAGATATTGGAACTTTAGATGCTTATGAACCTATTCACTCTTGATTAGCTGTTTATTTAAATTTGCCAGGAGTTGTACAATCACCTTTGGTTTCTTTCAGCATAATTCTGGTTTCCTATGATTATTTTGTAAATAAATGTGAAAACACACCAAAAATCATATGAAATGTAATTATTCAATACATAAATTCAGTTTAACTATTAAGTCTTGCTACTCAGTAACTTAGAGGACTTCAATTTTTTTAGACAAAACTTCAAAACATTTTTATTTTTGTGTCGTTTGAATGGCTGGGAATCACACCCCTTAGGCTGCCTCTGTTACATTGCAATCAGGTGTATTTAGAGTGAGCACCAAGATTGTAAAAAATGCCATATAGTCCAGCCATGTGGAAGCCTTCTGAATCCCCAGTCCTTGGCAACAGCCTACTGTTTAAGTTAAGGTGGAATTGACCCTCAGAGCACTTAAAAAGCATTCCTAAAATATCTTTGATAAAGTCATGCATTTTACACTTTAGGCCCTTAATCAGTTTTAGTGTCTCTAATTTAATTATTGTATAATAATTGTGTTTTTAACACCATGCCAGTTATGGTACCATGGAATTTACATATTTTTACATAATAGCCTTAAAAATCCCCATAAAACTAGGTTTTCCCAATTAGAATGTGAGAAAACTGAGGCTTAGACAGATTAAATATCTTGTTCAAGGTCAAACCATTGGTCAGTAAGCTAGCACTGGACCTAAGGCTGCCGTCTTCACTCCTTAGCCTCACCATCACCTAGAACACTTTACCTGGTCTCCCAGCAGGTCCACAGCAGAGAATTAGATGGACCACTGGAAGGTTGTCTGATGCTAGCATGGAAGTGAAAAGAGATGCTATGTCTCTAAAACAGTCTACCCTGAAGGCCCCGTTAAGTCCCAGCAGGAAGTATGAATCATTTCGGAGACCCAGATCCTTATATGACTCAGGGACAATGCCCAGGAGACAGCAGGTTTGTGCCCCCAACTCCCACCTGTATTGGAGTAATTATTCTGTGACAAGTGTCATAGCTCAAGGTTGTATATCTCAAACCTATGATTGTATAAATCCTCTTTAAAGATAACATGTTTTCATTGACCCAGGATGCTGAAATGAATCCTTTTAATTATAGCATAACTTAAAAGTATACAATATTAACAGTAGGTATACATTCCTTGTGTTTATAGTTTTTATACACAGATGAAACAAAAAATTTTACAAGAATATACGAACAATCTACCAAAATAAATAAAGCAATTCAAAATAACAATGTTCACATTTTAAATAAGTTTTATTAAAGTACAACAGAAAAGTACATGACTCAAGTGTAAAGTTATCTGAATTTATGCACATTACTTATATTTATATTCACCTAAGTAATGACTTTATGAGTCAAGATATAAAATATTTATAACACCCCAAATGACTCATTTTTTATGGTTAATACTGGCCACCATCCACTCTCTTACCACAGTTGTAAGCACTATTTTGAAGCTAGTTTTGCTTCGTCCTGAAATCCATGTAAATGGAATGATACAGAGTACAGGCTTTTGTGTCTGTATTATTTCCCTTAGTATGTAGTCTTTGAGACTCTCCAAAACAGCATTATTTTGCTGTAATAAACGATTTTTTTGGTTAAGATGCAATTGCTCCTGGAGAGATGCATGTAAGGCTGATTGATGACCAGAACAAATGCCCTGCTGCACTTGGCATTCCCAGGCTACCGTGTACCATGTGTCTGTGCAATTCTTCCAACATTTCCATCCAGTTTTTAAGAGATTATAACAATTAGAAAAGTACAAAATTAAAATTTAATAAATCATTTGTGGAACTCTGAAACCTGCAGGCCCCGATTTGTTGTATTCTGAATTAAAAAAGGGATCATCTAATACCTAATCATATAAACCTTGACAGATGTCTGAATCCGAGCTGGTCCAGATGGGCTTTCGTTGGCAAACTCTTTCAGAAGAGCAGAAGAAAAACATTTTTTTACCACTTGTCTGCGGGCTGGTGCTGGTTGTAGAAGACATGTGTTTTTTTTAGCTGATGGGTTGTTTTTGTTTTTCCCCTTGGACGACGTTTGAGTTTATCCATTAATGCCAACAACACTCTTAGGCTCCTCACAAACAGTTTCTGTGTTCAGCCTTATATTTCAGGAAAAGTTACAATGGGGGATGCTGCAAATAACTAGAACAATACCCATAATGTCAGGATAATGTTCTTCTTTTGTAACTGAGTGAATTGATAAAAAGGATTGACACTAGCCTGGCTTTGCTCTCAGGAGGGCTGTTAGGAAGGCTATATAATGAAATTGGGGACAATAAAAGGACCCTGTCATGCCATTTGTAAAATTCTTTATAGCAGCCCTTGAAATTAAACGCATTCTTTATAGCTCCTCTTACATTGTAGTTTTATTCAAGTACTTATTTGAGATCTTTGGGGAAGAATGTTCTTATAGGCAGAGAAAAAGTTCTAAAAGTGAGGTGAAAGTAGAAATAAATAAACGGCAGCACTTAAACAATATTCCCCCAGCTTAGAATGCTCCACAGAGAACATTCAAACTAATAATTAATAATTTGTCAGTTAAATAATAACTGTTTCCTTTACGTGTAGAGTCAAACGGTTCGTCTCAGAAGTGAAACAAACAAGGGCATGCTCCAAATCAGACTATTGGCAGAAACTACCTGAGTGTAAAATACATGCCGGTGGTTTTCAATGCTAGTCACAACGATTTCACTACTTCCTGGGAAATTATAATATAGTATAAATCATAACAAATACACTGGGTACCTTCTATCACTTTAATCACAAAGGGCCATGTAGTTGAATACAAACTATAAACTTTTCTTCAGATTTGACTCAGCTCCCTTCTGAGGTAAACACCTGTGACTTCTCAGAGAAAGATCTCTTACCACTCCTTTCATTATTTTACGGTGCCCTAAATTTTGTGTAATACTTAAATAAGATATAATCAACCTACCAACCACCGCACAAACCAATCAACATACAAACATGATTTGGTACTAAATAAACTCTTTTGCCATGAAAAGCAGAAAATATGTTCTTTTAGATGTCTGAAGGAGCTATCAATTTCTCATCTCATAAAACTGTTTTTTTTTCTTGAATAATAAAGAATACAAAAAAGAAGACAAATTATAGAAAAATTAATTTTAAATGAAGGAATGGATATTAGCCTAAAATATTTGTTAAATATCAGAAAGAATCACACCTTTCTTTTTGCTCATACATGCAGCCATAAGGAATTACACTATCTATAACTTTAGATTGTACTTGGAAGAAGTCATCAGTGCTAGCTCACAAATAATTGTGATTTCCCCTTTGGAGAGCTGCAGAATGGCAATGTCCTGCCCTTTGAAGTTAGCTGTGGTCATGTGACTTGCCCTGCCAGTGAAATATAAGAAGTGATACGCGTCATTTCTGGAAAAAAGTTTAAAGAGCTGCTGTGCAACTGCCCCTCTGTCTTTCTCCCTGACAATAGCCGCTGTATTAGTCTAGTTCTCAGACTGAGGATGGCTTGGAGCAGAGCTACAGGCCGAATAAGATAGACCAGGAGCGTGCCTGAAAAACATGCTTTGCTTTTAAAGACAGAGGTTAGGGTGTTTGTATTGCTGAGTCTTCACCAGTGGAGTCCCATTTCATCCACTGCCTATGGCAAGTATCAACAGACAGTAACAACTCAGAGCCACCCATGTCTCGGAGTCTGAAAGAGAACACATACGGGGCAAAAGGGGAAGAGAGGTAGAGAAAGTTAGAGGTAAGTTATGGTTAAGTGAGGGGAAGAGGAAGAAGAAACATTTAGAGAAGTGAAAAACAAGACCAGAATGTGCTTTATTTTTAATTCAAATAATTGTTTTCTGGGATATTTATCTTTTTCACTGAAACAGTTTATTCTAAAGGAAAGAGCTTGGAAAGGAAGCATAAAGCTTATTTTAAGTAAATTTCCTTTTTATTTTATTTCTATGCACAGTAGGGTGATGGGCAGGGGAAAGAGCTTGCAAAACCTGATGTCTTAGTGTGAAATCATGGACTGCAGTCCTGCATGCCTCTGTGGAGAATTCAGAGACCACTGGTAGTGATTGTTGGGCAAATGCAGCTCATGTAAATAAAGGCAAAGCACATCGAGTCTGTTTGCATGGTGATAACAACATATGTTAAAAAGTGGAAAATTCAGATACTTGAACATTTTGTCTGAACATCATCAGTCAGCTGCATGGACTCAGTATTTATGTCTCCTCTAAGACACTGCTAAGAAGAAACAACATTCTAAATCTAAATAAACTCCATTTATTTGCTACTAAAAGCCCATTCAATATCTATAGAAAATACAGTACACACTATGCTGCAAGCAAACAAAAAGAATAAAAACAAAAAGATGTACTGAGTCTCTTTCATTAAATTGTGAAGCTAATTCAATTTAAGAATCATTCAGTATTTGCCACATACTTTGTTCAAGAAAGATGATATGTGGTTCACCCCATCGCACAACAGAATTTACAACATCAACAAGAAACAAGAACAGTTAACTCTTTCAGAATGCCTATTAATATCTGAGACTTTTTCTAAGTGCTTTAATATAGATATATGTATTTTTTTTACTTTAGAAAGATGGGGAAGGGAGGGAAAAGAGAGGGAGTGGAAACATCAATGTGTGGTTGCCTCTAGCACACCCCCTACTGGGGATAGGCCTGCAACTCAGACATGTTCCCTGACTGGAAATCAAACCAGCGATGCTTTGGTTCGCAGGCCTGCGCTCAATCCACTGAGCTACACCAGCCAGGGCCCTAAGTGCTTTAATACAAAAAGCTGTCTACTGCTCTTCACTGTTAGGTAGGTACCACTATGACCCAGTTTCACAGATGAAGAAATTGGGACCCACAGTGGCTGAGGAACTTACCTGAGATCTCATGACTGGTGAGTGGGGAAGACAAGAATCAAGTCCAGGCAGTGGGGCTGAAGGATTCCCAGCTTTTCTATTTTGCTGTTCTTGGGAAGACGGCAGCAAATCAGAGGCATAATGTCAGAGTCTGATTTCCGATAGGGATAACTGGCTCTTGTTTTGTGCTTAAAATTGAGAAATAATATTATAAGTGCCCAAAACACTTTTTTCAAAAAGGTATAAATTATCTTTTATCACCCCATTTTCCATGGTTAAACTATTTTGATTTTTCCTTTGTTATTCTAGACTTTATTCAAATGCATATAAAATTTCCATATAGTTGTAAACTTCATATAATATGTAATTTTATGTTCTATTTTGTTTCCCTACTAAGTAATACTGTATTGCAATGCAGTTTTTAATGATTATACATTTCAACAGCTGCCTAATATTCCACAGAGCTGGTATACCAGATTTATTAAATTGTTTTCTGTTATTGTGTATTTAAGTTGTTCTTAATTATTTCTTTTTATAAAAAATTCCATAATGGATTTTTATGAAATATTTCCTTAGGAAAGACATTATCATGAATCTGCTTATAATTCATGAAATCTACTTATATTTTTCAAAGTTTGTTGTCAAATTATGTCCTAATTCATTGTCATTGGTGTATGAGGGCAACAACGTTACCGTAACTTTGCCAGCACATGTGATGATTATTTTAGATTTTTGTTAGTTTAGAAGATTTAATTGATTTCTTTGATGTAGTGGGGTCATAGATTTATACCCTATGTTCTGATTTGCTAAAATATGTGTGGCATCTTTATTTCCTATGGTGATCTGTTTTTTTTTTCTATGTGTCAGTCCCTACAGTGTCCCCTTCTGTTTAAATGTTCAGCCTGTTCAAAGGTAGAGTCCGTATCGGAACTGATTCAGCTCCTTAAGACCGCTCAGTCTCTCCAGGGAAATGCTGTCTTTTAGAGTCGCACCCACATCCCCCTCCCTTTGCATTTTGGAGTATGGAGATCTAAGGGGGAATATTTTGTGATTATGGTGGAAGGGCAGGATGGGCTTCCAATTTTTGCTGGTCTCCTGTACACTCGCTGATTTCTGCTTGAGAGTAGCTGTTTTGATTCTGCTTT
Source organism: Anoura caudifer (assembly GCA_004027475.1). Classification (NCBI taxonomy): domain Eukaryota; kingdom Metazoa; phylum Chordata; class Mammalia; order Chiroptera; family Phyllostomidae; genus Anoura; species Anoura caudifer. Next base: position 254,875 of record PVKU01001643.1, on the reverse strand, counting down.
TTGTAGCGGTGAACACTGAGGTATGACTCATGCCACTGATACCTTCTGTTTTTGGATGTGACTGTTGGTACCGCCTGCAGGAGCTCGTGCCCTGAATTGTAAATCCCCATACACGACAGCCACTTTGTCTTGACCTAAGGGTTGTGCTTGCTCTCCTGTTGCACAACCGTCCAGCCCTCCCTCCCACAACCTCACACTGGAGCATGTAGAGAGTTGTGCGTCCCCTGCACTTGCTCTATAGGAAGCCTGGAGAGCTGCTTCCCTCGGCATTTATTGGGACTTTCACACACAGCGAGGCACCACTGTCCTCTGCCGTGTTAAAATACTGTAGTATCAACCACTTGCGGCCATACTCTCCTAGAGTGTTTAAGCTGCCCAAACGCGAAGGCGAGAGAATCCCAGCAGCATCTACCATCTTTCCAGGTTTTAGTCTCTCTAAACATCATTGAATGTAATTTACTGGACATTCCTTCTTAAAGCCCCACCAGGAGAGAATGAAAAAAAGTACATGTACTGTATTCACTGCCTCCTACTTTGCCTTTTTTTTTTTTTTTCTGAAATCTGCTAAGCAAGAAGGGACAGATTTTACTTTTCAGTTCCTATGTGATACGACATCTGTTTCTTCTAAAATGTTATTCATTCTGTCTCCTGTGAGGTTCAGGGGAGATCAGGACACAGTAGGGGGAGGAGATAGCTTGCAGAAAAAGAAACAAAAACTTAGAGGTATTTTTTAAACTTTTAAAATGAAGTACAATCTAAATACTCTAAAGTGCACGAATCTTGAAGTCTGCGTTTGTACACTGTGAAAATACCCGTATAACCGCCCTGGGTCAAGATGTAGAATATCACCAGCACCCCGGATTTTTCCCTTGTGCCCTCGCTCAGACGTCAGGCACCCACTTCGTCCCTCAAGACATGTGGCTTGTGGCTTTTTCCTGACCTCCTTTCGCTATTGTTTGTTTGTTTTCCCATTTAAAGTATGAAGACTTTTTTGAAACTTTGGCTTGACGTCTTTCATCAATTTTGAAAAATTCTTGTCTGGTATTCTTTATTACTTCTGTCCCATAATTTCTACTTCTAAGACCCCAAAAACCTGCTTCATTTGTTATCCACCTTTTACATATTTTCCATTTTACAACTATAGCAACCCTTGCTGCTGTCACATCTCCTCTGGTTTTTAATCCATTCTTTAAATTCCTAATTTTAATAATAGTAACTTTTATAAATTTTTTTTGATTTTCTTTATAGATTCCAACTCTGTGGTAAAATTTTTCACTTTTCATTTGTACTCAAATAATCATAGTTATTTAAGGTCAGTATTTGATAATTGTAATATTTCATTCATCTTTGGATCTCTTATTGTTTTTTTTTCTTTTGTTTTTAAGTTAATTTGTTTCTGATTCTTGGAATGTCTGGTAATTTTTTATTTAATTCTAGATATTTCATATGTAAAACTGTAGAAGCATTAATTAATATTGCATATATAGAACTATAGAAGCATTGATCAATATTTTCTCCCCTTGGCCACAGTTATATAAATCAGTCAGACCTGCCTTATTGATGACATATTATGGCCTTTTCAATAGTCAATGATTGTCAGTAGTATTCCATGGGCATTTGAGAAAGGTGTATTCTCCATTTTCAGTGACCCAAATTCATGTACATGAATTAGACTGAATATTAATTATGTTATTCGAGTTTTCTATGGACATTTATTTTACTCTAACTTAATATGTAGTGAAATAAAAGAAGTAAATTAAAATCTTGTTATGTTACTCTTTGTATCTGCTATTATTTTTGACTCTTGTTCTTATTTGATATTCATGTAATGACATTCATAACTGTTCAATGTTCCTTGTCAGTTGTAGTTTTTGAAATTACGTAGTTCCCTTTTTGCTACATTTAATACTTTTGGATTGAAATTCAGGTAGTTTGATATTAAGATTGTGGCATAGATTTTTGTTTGTTTATTTACAGTTGTTTATTCCTTTATTCTTAACCTTAAAGAATCACTTACTTTTATGTATTTCTCCTACCAATATCCTAGAGCTGATATTTAGATTATGAGCTAATTTAAATATTGTTTTTTCTTTAATAGTTGTGTTAAACTCATTTATATTTAATGCTATAACACATATGTGGGGTTTTAATTCTGTCCTATGTGATACATCTTTTTTTGTGTTTTTATCTTAATGGTCTCCTACATTATGATCTGTTTTAATATATCATTTTTATGATTTTTATTATATTTGGGAAGGTTTTTATTTTCCTATACCTCCCTCCACATTTTCTTTCATCATTCAGTTTTAGTCAATATTACTCTTTTTATTAGTGTTTACCCTTTTCCTCTTAAAAAAGTTACTACTCTGTTAATTAGTTTTTTTGTTTTAAATGATATTTTGTTGTCTCCTAGCTTTTGAAATGTATGAAACATTTTTTCTACATTGCAACTTTGTTTCCTTCTGCTTTCAAACATTTCAAAATCATATCATTTTTACATTAAAAGTCACAATGCATTTTCACCCTCTTTTCTATCAGTTTTTGACTTATGTAGTTAACTATATTAAACCCTCATTTCTAGTCTTTTTGCTGAATTTCTGCAGTCATACTTTAGTTGGCTAAAGTTAAGAATCTAGGAATTTCTTCAAGAAAAGCTCATGATGACAATGTTACTAGATCTTGCTTATTCAGAACTGTTTATCTGTAGTGTTTACAACAGGTGAGAGAAGTCAAGCTTGGCTGGATATAAATTTCTAGGCCTGAACTTTTTTATTTGAGTACTTTGTAAATATTGCTCAATCACTGTTACTGAATGTTGCTACAAAGAAATCTAAAGTCATCTTGTGTTTTTCCTTTACACATAGAGTGATTTACTAATATATCTTCAAGACAAGACACCTGACAGAGAACAGAGCAATAACCGTTGAAGACACTGGGTAAAGAGTTGCCGTCCAGGACTCTTGTTGTGGAATTGGTATGCCCAGAAATGTGACCTCTTAGATCACTTTCATTTTATATAAGTGATTTTGTTTTCCGTAGGGAATTCAAATTACGTGAATGTTGCCTCTCTCTTGATTGTAAACATTTCAATTACTTTTATCTCCAGTACTTTAAACATTTAAAAATTTTCATTTTACTTTATTTCTTTCTCAATTTACTATATTATTGTATTTTTGTGTTTAGTCTCTTTTTATTCCTCCTAATTTTCTCTATATCTCTTTTAAGTGTTTGTTGGTTTACTTTTTTTTCTATGTGTGAGTTTTGCCAACACCTTTCAATGTCACTTGTTATCTTGCCACATCTTTGCTAAATTCTTTTTAATTAACAGGTAAAAAAGGGTCTTTTTCATGATCAAAAGTAGATACACATTAATTATGTATTAATTAATAGACAAACATCATAATACTTAATACTATACCAACTATTGGGGATATGAAATAAATATACAGAAACATATATTACAGTAGCCATATATATATACATGGAAATTTATTTCCTGTTAAGAGAAATATGCTTTATTTTCAAGTTTCTAGGTATCACTCAGCTAAATTTTACTACATATCAGATGATGAAGTGAAGTTCATAAGAACAAAATATGAAATGGTCTAGACTTATTTTGCTGACCATAATATAATAAACCAGAAATTAATAACTAAAGTATAAACACAAAGTTTGGCAATTAAAAAGACACTCTAAGTGACTTTTGGGAATAATAAAAATTAAAATTGCATTTACAAAATAGAGAATAACAATTATTAGTACATTCTTTTTTAAAATTCATTAGCTATAACCCAAATTACTCAGCTAGAAAGTTTTAAAAGCTTGTATTATTAACTAAGAAAGAATGAAAATAAACAACAAAACTTTTAGTGTAAGAGGCTAGAGAAAGAAGACCAAAACTTATATAAGGAGAAAAAAGAAAGGAAAAAAGAATACTTAAAATCAGAATCAGTACACTGGAAGAGCAAAATAAGAGACTTGGTAAGAAATTCTATGTGATTCTTTGATGAGCAAAATAGCGTATGAAATCAACACCTCAATTTATTATGATGTTAATTTCTAGGCTTTAAAATTATTCTAGAGAATCTTAAAACATAAACATGCTCCATTTTAAAAAAATATGTTAACCAATTTTTGTCTAATTATGTCTAATAATGAAGCATACACCTAGTTCCATTTTAAAAACAAAATCATTCCTTCAGCGCTTCCTATAGCCCCTTACTCTGCTCTATTTGCTTCTAGCATGCTCCTCATTTTGTAAATGCTGTACAATTTCATTGTTTATAATGTTTCTTTTTTGCTTTCTCTTCTCTAACACCAACTAAAATGTGAGGTCCATGGTAATAAGGATTTTGTCTGCTTATTTACTAGAACAGTTCATAGCATATACCGGTGTTAAATATTTGCTTTATAAACAATTAAAAGCACCAGACTTCACAGCAACAATAACGGCAAAATAAATCTACTCAAAGTTTTCTGTACTCCCAAATAGGCCCTTCGCTCTGTGGCTGGCATCTCTCTTCACCTTCGGCCCAAAGTCTTTGCCCGTTTAACCTCAGCTCTTCGATCTCTTCCTTGCTCATAGCAGGTCTTTCTGAAGTTGTAGTAGACAAGAGCTACAGAATTGTGCTTCATCTTCACAATAAAGCTGCCACTTTGAGAAATCTATTGCTCAGGCACCTGGACACTCCTCTTGGATTGTGGGCAGGACTTTTGCCAGTTCTCAGATCTTTCTTAGAGTCTATGTGTATTTTATGGATTTGGTGGATATATCATTCTATTGATTTCACTGAAAATGGAGTTCATACATGTGTGCTCTCTTCATTTTCCAGGTTGCTATGTATGCTTTTCAGGAAGACAAGGGGAAAATTCTGATGCAAGTGGTCAACATGTTTTTCTCAAATTGTTCATCTCAAATAATCTTATGTTCAATTTGTTCAAAGCACTTCTAAGAATTTACACCTCTCTCCTACTATTTTCTTGGGGGCGAAGAAATGATTATGCCTTTGAAACTGTTACTCTAAGTGCTCTGTTAATTTCTGCTTTTATTCTTATACATAATAAGTTTTCTTTCAACACAAAATAGTTTTTTTTTTGGTTATCTTTATATGATTTATAATAAAGGTAACTTTAATACCTATACCTTTCTTGTAGAAGACATCAAAAGTCCCCCCTTGTGACATTTCTTTTGTTTTAAATTAAAATTATATCTGTAAAACATTGTATTTCTAGCCACAATTAATGAAATAAAGATATTTCAGAAAATATGTATTCACATGCTATTTCTTAGGGATTTATTTACATTATAAAAGAGAATTAACTTTGGAAAGAGATTTAAATCTCATTTTATGCATTTTTAGTTGGAAAGAAAAATATCATGGAATTAACTTAAATCACATGTCTAGCATGCCCATCAGAAACTACATCAGAAACCAGTATTGCAGTGCAAGACAGGAAATTAAAGAAAGAGAAACTTCCTGGAATTCACCGCATTTCGGCAATCATACTTGTATCATCAGCAAGAGAGCACTGACCTTCCATAAACCTGTGGCAGGGAAAAAGTTGACAGTGTTTCTGGACAAGTTATTTACCATTTCTGAATCTCACTTTCCTCATCTGAGAAGAATATACTGCCTGGGTTATTTTGATGTTTAAAGAAAACAGTAATTTATGTACATTGCAAAGCCTATAGTAGGTTTTTAAAGATGGCAATTATTCTTTTGTGGAAAGTGGTGAAAAGAACACTTCTCTTCTACCTGTAAGAAAAGTGGTTCTATGTAGTAGATGCTGTAATGTGTGGTACGGATTCCCTGCTTTGCAACTGAGGTACTCACTTTGCCAGCTGCTGGGACTTTTGGCTGCTGAGTGATCACAGCTAAGCTCAATGTCTGATTGATGAGGAGTCCAAGGGCCAGGTCCCATTACCTCAATGCGGACACCTTTGGAGGCTGTCCTGGCCCCATAGTTCTCTGGGGTATTGGCTGAGGCTCTGACTCAATTACCTTGTAGTTCAATCTCTCTCTGCCCCACCCTGCGCTCTAATTCCCCTGCAGGTGCTGCTATTGACAATAGTCCTCAATCACCTTCCTTTAAGAACACCTGTCTGAGTCTGCGTCCAGGCCACCCGACTCCTGGCAGCGCGCTTGAAGAATGCTGAAATTTCTCTTCACTGGCCTACCTAACATGTCAACACTAGTGTCAATCATTCAGGCATTCAACAACTACTTTCTAGTCATCGAGGGCCCACCACACGTCAAGCACGATGTGCCTTTTTCAGAGTTTTCTAAAACGTGTCTTTTCTAACTGGAATGAGGTATTGCTCTTAAACAAGAGCAAAACATTCTAACATGCCGGCAGCGGTGAGATTTCCTGATTGTTGCCAATCAGTGTCAGCTAGCAGGGAACTTTCTGTCAGGTTTGCTAGAAAACATTTGCTAAGTAAAAGAAGTATACGTTGGACTTATGTTGAGAAAAATAATGTAGCAGCATGAATAAATTATGAAAATATGCTATTATAACGCAGGCGATACATTGGAATAACAGATGCAAATTTGTTTTGTGAATTATGAAGATATTCTCAAGTTATGTATGCTTTTATTCTCAAGCTGTTCATTGCATCTTTTCTCCTATTTCATTTGGTTGGAAAGCAAGTTTTTCTAAATGGGGACTGGCTTTTGCTCTAAAATTAGAGGCAGCAGGGTAAAATAAAGAGCATAGGTTTTAGTGTAAAAAGATTCAGGGCTGAATTTCTTTACCTCTGTGTAACTGTAACCTTGGGGAAACCACCATGCTCTCTCACTCTTGGCTTCTTGTAACTTAATGAGTGTGCCAATGCCTACACAACAGGATTTCTAAGAGATTTAGATGAGATATTACATGACATAATATGTGTGACTTAAAAATAACTCAAGTAATAACTATTATAGTATCTACATTCATATACGATGCTTATCGGATGATAAAACTCATTATAGAATTAAGTGCATCCTTGATATGTGGGAATTCAGTGTTTCCTAAAGCGAGCATTTGATCTGAGATGTCATGTAACAGAATACTCTCATCAGACCAAATAAAAAAGCTAACCAAAATCTGTTTTTTATAGTTGTTAATCAGCACAGCCCTTAAATAAAATTTTATTAGTCAGATGGTCACTAGGGTATTTATTGAACTAAATAAGACATTTGTTGCATCATTAAAATTATCAATCCACTGCAAGTTACAGTAGTATGGTCTTGAGATTCTTAGCCATTTATAAGGAAAGCAAACTGTGCTAAACAACGTTCTAACCTGATTGCAGAGAGGCGCAGCTCTGGCTCTCTGCATACTGAGTAGTTAAACGTAGTCAAATTAAAATAGAAAAATTATTGAGCCTATCTTCTACTTAAATAAAACTTTAAGAGAAATGTTGGTTCATATTTCATATTTTTTTCTGACCTTTCCAGCCAATAACACTTTCTTCAGGTTTCACAGCTTACTGAAAGGTTTACACCGAGGTTGGATGCAGACCGAATGGTGTAGCCGAGACCAAGACAGGGGCTCAGTTCATTGTCAAGTTTCCAGAATTTTTTTTTTAAACATTTTATTTATTTATCTTTAGAGAGGAAGGGAAGGAGAGAGGGAGAAAGGGAGAGAAATATCAATGTGTGGTTGCCTCTCATGTGTCCCCTGCCGGGAACTGGCCTGCAACCCAGGCATGTGCCCTGACTGGGAATTGAACCGTGATCCTTTGGTTCACAGGCCCACGCTCAATCCACTGAGCTACACCAGCCAGGGCAAGTTTCCAGAATTTTTTAAAAATAGAAAACTGTTCAAGAACAACAATTAAAATAAATTAAAAAATAAATATTAAAACATCCACAAAAAAAAAAAAAAAAAGATTTCGTTTTAGCCCTCTATCTACTTAAGGAGTTTGGAGGCATTTCTTAGAAAGTATTTTTTAGAAAATGCAATGAAGTGCATGGCTTTGACATTCTTTTACGTGGCCACATGATGCCAGCTTTGAAGTAAAGACTCAAACGGCTTCCTGCCGAAAGGACCATGTGCAAGTGTGTAACAAACCCATTGGCTTGGAGGGTCACAGATTTATGTATCTTCATCTTTTAATATTTTAAAACTCCACTGTGATCATAGAGAATTTCTCCTTTTACATGGACCGCATCTGTAATGGTTCCCCCCAAAGAAAAAAATTCTCTTAATTTGTGTGCGTATATGATGATGGCTTTGTTTTCCAACCTTAAGGTGACTATTAAAATGCCAGTTAGGTCATAGCAAAGTAGCGGAACTGTCCATGGAGAGGATGTCCTCCTCTACACTCTGGTTTCAGGGAGTAGAAGAAGCCTGGGGCCGATGAGGGGTCTGAAACGTCAGGGTCGCAAAACGGCAGTGAGACCCACAACAGGAGGCACACGCAGTCACGGCTAATGTAGGCCATCTCTACGTGTGGCATTGCTTTTCTCCCGTAAGTTTAGATTTACAGAGAAGGGAGGTAAATGTGAATCTTGGAGCTTTATTATAAGGGATGGATGGTAATTAGTTGTGCTCCTTTAGGCAAGTAACTTGAAGTGTTGACTAATGTACCGAACGGCAGATAATGTAGTTAAAAGGATTATGAAAAACATAAAGTGCTGCAAAAACATGCCATTAACCAGTATAATTTAATTCATTTTTAGTAGCTTTTCAATGTCAAAGATACTTAAACCTTTTACTTTTTTCTACACTAACATAGTTTTGAGGACACTCTTTCCAAAGTAAAGAACAGAAGAAGGTTCTGTTTGTTTATGCTAATCCTAGGATCCTCTTTCATGAATCGCTAATGGAAATGCAACCAGAGGAGCCATGTGACTGGTCTGAAGTTGTTTTAACAGAACTTTTCTAAGGAGACAGTATTGTCTTTTTGGAGAATGATCACAAGTCTATATATATATATATATTTTTTAAATTACTACTAGCCCTCACAAGAGTTCAGAGCAGAGTATCCTAGGGAGGAATTCTGTTTTCACCTTTTCTTCCCACGAAAGCCCATCAGTTTCTCAGACTAGAAAATGGTGCCCCATTTTACATGTCCACCGTTTTCTCCTCCTAGGGGAGTGAGAATGCAGCATTGAGCTTCATGGATGCAAGTGTATTATTGGAGTAAAACCTAACTGATTAAATAGAAATTAAGTCAAAATGTTACCAAAATCATTATGAACTCCTTGATGCCATTATCCGTGTCTAAGGGAGAAAACCACATATCTCAGATAACTTGTGCTATTCTTTGATTAGTTCTTTCCAAATTTTCTTAGTAGTTTATCCTCAAGTTTGAGGAACCTAATTAAGTATGTTTATTTAACTGTTTTTTCTCCTTTCTCTGACAAGGCTGCTAGTTACCTAGACAAAAGCAAAGAGATGGTGTAGAGAACTCCAAGATGGTGATCTAGGTAAAACCGGCTCACCTCCTTGCACAACCACATCAAAATTACAACTAAACTATAGAACAACCATCACTCAGAGCTATCAGAAATCAAGCTGAATGGAAGTCCTACAACTATGGAATTAAAGAAGAAGCCACATCCATCTAGACTGGTTGGAGGGATGGAGGCGTAGAATGGGCTGGCTTTTCACTCACATGTGGTGGATAAAAACTGGAAGTATCTTGGAATCAAGGAGTCCCGGCCCCACACCAGGCTCCCCCAGCCCTGGGTTCCTGTGCCAGGAAGTTAAGTTGCCATAATTTCTAGCTATAAAAATCAGTGGGGATAGAGTCAAGCAGTTTCTCTTAAAGGACCCACACATGAACTTACTCAGACTCACTCCCTCTGAGCTCCAGTGTTGGGGCAGCAGCTTAAAAGGCACCAGTGACAGAGGGGGAGGAAATAAAGTATCTGGTATCAGAATGAGGGCTGGGGAACAGCTTTCTCCCAGAAAGAACTCCTAGGCAGAGGCCATTGCTCCTTTTCTGACACTTCCCTCCACAAAGCCACAGAGCAGTGGGCACCACACTGAGACTCCATCAACCTGGCTTGCGCTGTTTGCCACACAGTAGGGAAAATGGAGTCAGTCAGACTCCCTCACCTGGATGTCCAGGCAATTGTGACTTAGCAGTATTCATATAACCTTGAGTATGGGACCATATGCGCAGAATCACACTCTGTCATATAATATTTGGGTACTCTGCTGGCTTTGTGTGCATTTAGTATATTAGGGAGTTGAGACTTCCTGTGGTGTGACTCATGGCCAGTGGCATGTGTGGATCACCCCACCCCAGAATAAAAGCACATTCAGCTATCCTGACAGCTCCACAAATTTTCTTCTGTCCACCCAAATCCCATGTAAACCTGCCTAGCCTTGAATGGCTGCAAGACACACACCCTGGTGATTCTCTGAGGCTCCACCCCACCCAACTTACGAGTCCACCCAAGCTGTTAACAGCGGCTTTTCCAAAGAATGTCTTATCTTGGTTCACACTTCAGATCTTCCTAAATCCTCTCAAATAAGCAACTGCTGGCCCCAGGGAGCCTCCATACCTCTTGCTAAGTGGCTGCAGGCCTGGCACTAGCAACAGCTGGCTTTGGTTCACAACCTGGCCATGCTTGGGAACCTCCCAGCCCAGCACAACTAATAGGCATCTTCAGATCCCTTAATAGCTTATGCCATGTGACCCCAGATAAAACACAGGATGTGAATGACCTCTTCCTGTACCTCCTGGGAAACACCAGATCCTGCGCACTCAGGGGAGCTACAGACCCTATGGGAGCAATACCACCCAACCATCTCCACAAGTGACACACTTAAGGGGTGGATTCAGTGGGCATCAGACCCCTGCTGATGTAAGTCCTGCATTGTGGAGTGAACCCCTGCACAACTGAACCTCCAGAATGGGCAGAGATTGGTAGTCAGTGGTCACAACCAGTCCTTATAGCTGACTGGCCTGGATAAATCCCTCCCATTAACCTGCCAATAGCAAGCAAGGCTCAACTACAAGAGGATGGTATACACAGCTCACATGGAGGGCACACCTCTAGTACCCAGCAAGGGAGGTTGTGCCACTGGATCTTAGAAGACACTTACTACCTTAGGCCACACTACCAAGGCACAGAGTCATAGCAGCTCTACTTAATGCACAGAAACAAACACAGGGAGGCTGCCAAAATGAGGAGACACAGAAACAGGACCCAAATGAAAGAACAGATAAAAACTCCAGAAAAAGGACTAAAGAAAATGGAGATAAACAATCTATCAGATGCAGAGTTCAAAGCACTGGTTATAAGGGTGCTCAAGGAACTTAGTGAGGACCTCAACAGCATAAAAAAGATGTCAGAAATGAAGGATACACTAATTGAAATAAAATTTTATAGGGAACCAAGAGTAGAGTGGACAAAGCCAAGAATCAAATAAATGATTTTGAACATAATGGAAGCAAAAAACAACCAATCAGAGCAGCAGGAAAAAGAATGAAGATAGTGTAAGGAGCCTCTGGGACAGCTTCAATTGTGTCAACATTTACATTATACAGGTTTCAGAAGAGTAGAAAAAGAGCAAGAAATTGAAAACCTACTTGAAAAAATAATGAACGAAAACTTCCTTAACTTGGTGAAGGAAATAGATGTACAAAACCAGGAAGCATAGTAAGTCCCAAACAAAATGGATGCAAAGAGGCCTACACTAGGATGCATCATAATTAAAATGCCAAAGGCCAAAGACAGAGAGAGTCTTAAAAGCAGCAACAGAAAAGCAGTCAGTAACCTACAGAGGAGTTCCCATAAGACTGTCAGCTTATTTCTCAAAAGAAACTTTGCAGACTAGGAGGCATTGGCAAGAAATATTCAAAGTCATGAAAACAAGGACCTACAACCAAGACTGCTCTACCCAATCATTTAGAATTGAAGGGCAGATAAAGAGCTTCCCAGACTAGAAAAAAACAAAAGGAGTTCATTATCATTAAACTCATTATTTTTGAAATGTTAAAAGGACTTATTGAAGTAAATGGAGAACAAAATGATAAACAATAAAATGGCAATAAGTATATATTTATCAACAGTTGAATCTAAAAAACAAACTAGGTAAACAAGCAGAACAGAAACAGAGGCATAGATATGGAGAACATTTTGATGATTGCTAGAGGGGAGGAAGGTCTAGGGGAATGAGTGAAGAGGTGAGGGGATTAACAAATACAAATGGGTAGTTACAGAATAGCCATGGGGATGCAAAGTACTGTATAGGAAAGGGAGCATCCAAAGAACTTGTACACATGACCCAAGAACATGAATAATGCTGTGGGGATATCCTGAGGGAGTGGGGGATGCTGGGTGGAGGGTGGCAAAGGGGTAAAAATTGGGACAATTGTAATAGCTAATCACCACAATATAATTTAAAAAAGGAAACAAATGGCAATACCATGAAGAGGCTGAAAAAGTGGAGATTTTACAGGTGCTGCTACAAATTGACAGAAAGCTTTTTCATTAATATAATTCAACAGAGGTGGTTACACGCGCTAACTCCAGCATAAGAGCAAGAAGTTGAAACAGAAAGAAGTCACTGCACAGGGTTCCCAGGTAAGCCTCTCAAACTGGCCAAACTCAGTTGGCCTGAACCTTTGGGCTTTGTCCTTTTACCTTCTGTCTGCCTATAATCCATGACAGAAGAGCTAGGGGTGGAACATTTGGATCGAAGACAAAATCCGTATCAACAAGAGAATGAGTTGAGATACCTGAATGGCACTAGTTCTGCTTACCTTTTGAATTTCTTAAGTGAGAAAAATAGAACAAAACAAATAAAAACCTTCTAGTTGGCTTAAGCCTTTGTTCTTAGGTTCTTTGTTGTTTGTAACAAAATTGGTTTTTTCCCCTTAATACAATTAGATGCAATTTATAGTAGTGTCTGAATTACTATTTCCACAATACCTTCTTCAACTAGCTGATAAAACTTGTTTTCTAAGAGATACATACTACAGAAAACCAAAAGGGAGTGGATTTGAAAATGGAGTCATTTCAGGAAAGGTCAACAGGGCTTGTTCCTATTTTCACAGGCTCAGCCTGACCCCTGGACCTTTAGGTTCAGTAGCCAAAGGCCTGAGTCCCTCCACCATGACAGACAGACCATTTATTCACTGATTTACTCAGAATATAATTGTATGTAAGGATTAAAATGTTTATATTGGGGTTTTAGTACAGCAAAATACTAGCTTTGTAAAACAAACTAGATAGCATTTTGTCTTTTTTTGCAATTTGTGAACTATTCACATAGAATGGAGATAATCTGCTTGTTAAAAATTTGAGGAAATGCCTGCACAAATATATCTGAGGTCTGTCTTTTCCTTGGAGTAAATTCCTTGAGGACTTTCCTCATTTTTTAAAGTTTTTGTTCTGCTTAGTTTTCAACTTCCCTTGAGACAATTTTGATATTTTAAATTTTATTTAAAATTATTTTTATTCTTTTTAAACTTGTAATTTAATAAATATTTAGTTTCATCATTTTTAAAAATGAAAAATGCTCACAGTTTGTGTAATTCTCATGTTGCCTTTCATCCTTGTTGTATTTGATTTTTGTAACTTGGTTGAGAGGGTTCTAAAAATATTAAATATTTTACTTGGCTTTTTGAGGTAGAGACCAGAGATAACAATAGCTTAAATAAGTTTTATAAGACTCTAACGTAGAACAAATTGAGATGTAGGTAGTTCAAGATTAATGAGGCAGGTTTACTCTCATCAAGGACTCTACCTCCCCTTCAAGGTTTCTGCTCTCTTGCAGTTAGCACATACTTTTCAAACCAAGGTTGCTATAACCCAAATGGTTTCTGGAAATCAGCCATCATAATTGAGTTTGAGGGAGGGAGCAGAAACAAAAGGGAGAGCAAAAAGGGAAGCAGAGTTCAGGAACTTTTTTACATTTCACTGGCCACTCCTACTTCCCAGGGAAGCTGGGAAATGTAGTTTCTCATTTGGTCACGTTGCTCAAGTTCTGTTAGTAAAGAAGGGGAAGATGATATTTGAGCTGGGAATCCTCTGTGTCTATCACTCTAAATTTGCAGAAATTTTGTGTTAGTATTGTCACAAAATCCAAGATATAAGAAAATTCACTGGGAAAATATTCAAAATAATTTGTTCCTGGTTCTTCAGTTTTAAAAAACAAAATGAAAGCTGTTCAAGAATGATTAGTAAAATTCTCCTCTGCCCAATGCTATTAGAACATTTAAGTGCAAGGGGAGTGGCAACTGTAGTTTGGAAACCAAAATGCTGTTATTTTTATTCCTTTTTTGTTCTAAAGCAAATATTAAGAAATTGGCTTTTTAAATTACAAAGATGGCTATATTTTAGTCTTTGTTTTTTATTTCTAGTAGCATGCTCTCCACATGTTGATTTAGTTTTCTCTACAATTTTTCTTAATAAAAGAAGTTTAAATTCCGCAAACCTTCCCAATACAATATCTCAGGATAAGGAAGTAAAATATAGATGTCATGTGCTGCCTGAAATAAATTATCATAAAATAGAAACTAAATAATTAGAAATACCTGTCAATATATAGTTGATGTACTGTATACACAGAGCCCAGTTTCTTAGTGCACTTTTACAAAAATGACTTAGATTACATGAAATCTTGTTGGAATTAAGCCCTACCCTAAGCATGTCTTCTTTAAAAGAATTTTTTTTGAAGTATGGCACTGAAACATTTCATTCCACATTAAGACAAGGGCAAGCTGAAGAGTATCTTGTAATAGTCATTTGTATTAAAGTAAATAAAGTTACCATCCTGTTTTTAAGTAGCCTATTTAAACAATTGCCTGGTACATTCATATTAAAAGTTCTTTATATCTGGTACCACCGCAAAGGTGTTATAAAAACAAAATTTTTTAACCTTGATATATATGCCTATCTATATACATTTACATATATGCTAATTCCACTTCTGTCACTTAATAGTGGTTCTTCTTTGGTGACCTCTGTGGCACTGTTACCATGGTTTGAAAGTAAGTATAATATTAACATGAAGCTTTCTAGCTTCTTGTGAGAATTGTATAAAATTAAGACATGTAAACACCATCAGAAAAATGTTTGACTTTAGATAAATGATTAATAATCTTTTGCTATCATGACAATTATTAATATGATGATCATCATCTTCACAACTATAATCCACTCCACTCATGAGGGTAGGCAGAACACAACTTCAATTTAATTCTTCTTTGGCTCCCACTAACAAGATGTATTACATGGGCTAGTCACTTAAATCTGTGTTTTATTTTACTCGTCTGTAACATTGGTCTAACTTTAAGGGTCTGTAGGTTTGTCCAGTACAGCTTTCTGCAAGTGATGCACAGGTACTGTTACTGCACTGATGATGTGCACCCACTAGCCCCATGGGAAACTAAATTTTCTATTGTTTTAATTAATTATAATTAATTATTGTCATAATTAATCATTGTTTTAAATTTATATAATCTCATGTGTCCGGTGGTATTATGTCAGGCCATGCTGATGTGTAACAATTTTAGGATTCTAAATTTACCTACATTTATCAAGAAAACAATGTAAATGGAAAAAATAGTTTGTAGGCTCATAATTTTTATCCATTCTTAGAAGTGGTGTGTTTTCAGAAAACATCCGAGATGCTGAGTGTTATTGGTCTGAAATAGCTTACTTGTTTTTACTTATGCACACATCAATTTATTTTTCCTTACATTTGCATATTTTACTGATGAGTAGCCACTTTCCTAATGAAGTCTGTGTACATGGTTTTAATTTACATATTTAAAATTTCTTAATATCAAATGAAGTTGTCTCACAAAAGCCCAGAGAAAGAATAAACATATGTTAGTAGTAAAAAATATAAAATATAGACTAGAATAGTGGCATGTAAGATCATCTAGGGGGAGCTTTAAAAATCTTATTCTTTGAATTGCATTGCCAAAGATTTTGACTTGGTTGGTCTAGGGTGAGGCCACGCATCGGTATGTTTCCAGATGATTCAAGTAGGCAGTCAGGCTGGGAAAGAGTAACATGTCATTAATTCTCACAGCATCCCAGGAATTAGGCCATGTGTTGTTGTTCTCCTTCAGAGTCACGTTTATCAAATCTCAGTACGCACAGCATTCCCGCAGGAGCTTAGAAGACTCTTCACTGTGACAGGCCCACCGGCGATTCCCACGCATCAGGAGGAGCTCGGAGTGACGTCCAGGAGCGCTGCTTGGAAAGCAGTCAGCGTTTGTGCCAACTCGTTAAGCGTGGGCTGAGATGTGAAATAAGTAAAAGGAAGAACTTCGACTACTGTAAAATGTTATGTAAGCATGAAGTGGTTTTTAAATATTTGTTAGATTTGGAATTCTTTATACTTGCTAGAGTGCAGTAAATGCATTGGAACCGAATGCAGGGTTGTCGGTCGGGAGGATGGCGGATGGTGGTCGTCGAGACAGCAAACTTAAGTGAATGAGGTCCTGAGGGAAATAATGGACTTCATCTATCCACCTGTTAAATAACGGTGAATGGTGACGTCACCCTTCTTCCAGCTGTGGCTGCAGAAATTTAGGAAGGAAAGGCTCTGGGCCACAAGAATGAAGTTTTTGGCTGCTGATTGTTTCATAAAAGGCCTACTAGGGTGCTATTGATTACCATAATAAATTTAAAGTGCCTTACTTCTGGTCCCTAGTCTTTGCACACCTAGAAAACTTATTTTGTCCGAAAGTACATATAATCATTGGGCATTATATTTTTATTAACCAAAGTAACTCAACTGATGTATGCAAATAACAATGCCAGTTTATGAATTCACAATGAAATATTATTGTTACATTGAGCAAAATACTTGTGTCCCATTGATTAGTTCATTTTATTTCTATAGAACCATGCACATCAGAAATAAAAACACAGTTGAAGGTTGTTTACTAGCCATGAAATTTGAATTAATTAACTGTCATGCCATCAGACTAAAAGGAAATGAAAGCATCCTCATCACAACAGAGACGGTCTTATTTACAAAGAGCCAGAACACTGGTAGTCCCACAACTAGGTTTCCTCTCCCTGAGCAGGGTTAAGATGGATAATGTCAACATTTTCTTCTGTGACTTTCTATCAGGCTTCCATGGCTCAATAGCCCATGCCTTTATAGATACATGTTTTTCCCTAGATATGATGATGCATGAATTGGGTATTAGTCTTGTATTAGCACATCCAGATGTCCAGTGGTGTTGAATTCAAGTTGATCACAAGATTTCAGGGAAGGAATAATTTTGTAGCTAATATCAGTCAACTGTGGAGGATTTGAATATATTTCATGATACAACAGCAACCCTAGTCACCTTGTATCAACCCAGTTTTTTCTTCGTTTCTCTTGTTGCCTGCAGTACTCCAAGTATCTCACAATCAGCATCCTGAGATAACTATGGTTTGGTTTCTGTCTCACTAGGAGAAAACACCCGTATTAGCTGGGGTTCCTAGGCCATCTCTCTCCATAAGCCATTTGCTTTCTTTACGTGCAGTTTGTTGATGGCTGCCTTTGTCAGAATGCTGATCTGCGGTCTCTATACAAAAGGCATCAATATTTGTGAACAAATTTCTGCTCTGGGCATTCCCTTAACAAGAGGGCTGTGTTAGATTGTTCTTAATTTCAAGTAATTGGACAACAATAAAGTACTTAAAAAAAAAAGAGGGCTGTGGGCTTGTCAGCTACTTAATTCTTTGTTGTTATTATTGTTGTTGTTTTTATTGAATTTATAGGAGTAACATTGGTTGACAAAATTATATAGATTTCAAGTGTGCAATTCCATAGTACATAATCTGCGCATCATACTCTGTGTTCACCACCCGAAGTCAAGTCGTCTTCCGTCACCATTTATCCCCCTTTACCCTCTTCTTGCTCTCCTGCCCCTCTTTCCCTTTGGTAATCACTTTACTGTTGTCTGTGTCTATAAGGTTTTTTTTTTTTCTCTTAATCCCTTCATCTTTTTCACTCAGCCTCTCAGCCTCTTACCTCTCTGACAGCTCAGTCTGTTCTCTGTATCTATGAGTCTGTTTCCATCTAATTTGTTAGTTTATTTTGTTCATTAGGTTCCACATAGTTTATTTTGTTCACTAAATTCCACATTAAGTGAAATCGTATGGTACTTGTTTTTCTCTGGTTATTTCACTTACCATAACACCCTCTAGGTCCATCCATGTTGTCACAAAAGGTAAGATTTCTTTTTTTGTGGCTGAGAAGTATTCTGTTGTGTAAATGTACCATTGCTTTTTAATACACTCCTTTACTGATGGGCACTTGGGCTGCTTCCAAATCTTGGCTATTGAAAATAATGATGCTATGGGCGTAGGGGTGCATATATTCTTTCAAATTAGTGTTTTGAGGTTGTTTGTATCCCAGAAATGGAATCATTGGATCAAAAGCAGTTCCATTTTTAATTCTTTGAGGAAACTCCAACTGCTTTCCACAGTGGCTATACTGTGCAAATCTGCATTCTCACTAATAGTGCATGAGGGTTCATTTTTCTCCACATTCTTGCCAACACTTGTTTGTTGATTTATTGATGATGGCCATTCTGACAGGTGTGAGGTGATATTTCATTGTGGTTTTAATTATTGTTTCTCAAAGGCTTAGTGATGTTGAATGTCTTTTCATATGTCTATTGGCTATCTGTGTGTCCTTTGCAGAAGTGTGTGTCTATTCAGGATTGTTGGTTTTCTTGGTGATGAGTGGTATAAGTTTTTTATAAATTTTGCATATTAACCATTGGTGAATATGTTCTCCCATTCAGTGGATTGGCTTTTTATTTTGTTGATACTTTCCTTTGCTATACAAAAACTTCTAGTTTGATTTAGTCCCATTTGTTCATTTTTTCTTTGTTTCCCTCATTTGAGGAGATATATCGGAACAAATATTTCTGTGAGAAATGTCTCAGATTTAACTTCTAGGATTTTTATGGTTTTAAATCTAACATTTAAGTATTTAATTCATTTTGAGTTTATTGTTTTGTATGGTATAAGAAGGTGGTCTAATTTTACTTTTTTGCATGTATCTGTCCAATTTTCAACATTATTTGTTGAATAGAAGATCTTTAACCCATTATACTTTCTTGCCTCCTTTGTTAAATATTAATTGACTCTAAAGGTGTGGCTTGATTTCTGGTCTCTGTATTTGGTTCCACTGATCTCTATGTTTAGGCCTATATCCATGCAGTTTTTAAAAAAATTTATTTTATTTTAATTGTTGTTCATGTACAATTTTCTGTCTTTTACTCCTATCCCAGCCCACACCCCCAGCCTTCCCCAAGTATCTATGCTGTTTTGATTACTGTTGGCTTGTAGTATAGTCTGATATCAGGTATCACAATTCCTCTAACTTTGTTTTTCTTTCTCAAGATTTCTGTGACTATTTGGGGTCTTTTGTGGTTCCATATAAATTTTCCAAATATTTGCTCTAGTTCTGTGAAATACACCATTAGTACCTCGATAGGAATTGCATTGAATATATAGATTGCTTTGGATAATGTCAACATTTTAATGATGTTAATTCTTCCTATTCATGAGCATGGTATATCTATGGATGTGACCATTCAAGGCGAGACAGGTTCACAGGATTTGGACAGATGGAAGTATATTTACGGAGCTGTTGGGATGTCTGACCTGTCTTTATTCAAGGGTGGGCAATCTACACAACTGTGAACCACATGTTCCCCTGCATGTCACCTGTACCCCTGCATGTCCCTAACCCCTAATATACTAAATACAGACAAAGCCAGCAGGGTGCCAAGATATTGTGTAATACAGCAAGTGTCTTCTCGTGTGAGCCCACTTCATGTTATGGGAATGGTTTATCGGACCCAGTCTCAAGGCTATGAGAACACTACTTTCTCAAGGCCCATTCTCAAGGTTATGGGAAACTGCTTTCCTTAGTTGCCCAGGCATCTGAGTGAGGAAGCCAGACTGCCTCCGTTTACCTTATAACATGTGATTCTACTAATTTGCATCTTCTTCGATTTCTTTCTTCAGTGTCTTATAATTTTCTGAGTACAGGTCTTTTACAATCTTGGTTAAATTTATTCCTAGGTACTTTTTTTTGATGCAATAATAAATGTGATTGTTTTCCTAGTTTCCTAGTTTTGCTTTGTGATAGTTCATTATTGGTATATAAAAAGTGCAACTGATTCCTGGATATTTATTTTTTATCTTGCTTCTTTACTGAATTCATATATCAGTTCTAGTAGCTTTTTTTGGTGGAATCTTTAGGGTTCTCTATATACAGTATGATATCATCTGCTAGTAAAGACAGTTTTACCTCTTTTTTCCCCATTTGTCTGATTGTTGTGGCTAGGACTTCCAGTACTATGTTGAATAAGAGTGGTAAAAGCAGGCATCCCTGTCTTGCTTCTGATCTTAAGGGAAATGCTTTTTAGCTTTTGCCCATTGAGTATGATGTTGGCTGTGGCTTTCTCACATATCGCCTTTATTATATTGAGGCATAGTCCTTCTACTGCTGCATTGCTGAGAGGTTTAGTCCCAAATGGATGCTGGATTTTATCAAATTCCTATTCTGTATCTATCGATATGGTGATATTTCATTTTGTTTATGTGGTGTATCACATTTACTGATTTGCAGATATTGTATGTACCAGCCTTAGAACCCCAGAATAAATTCAATTTGACCCATGGTGTAAGATCTTTTTAATGTATTTCTGGTTCAAGTTTGTTAATATTTTGTTGAGTGTTTAGCATATGTGTCTTTATAGTATATGCCAACCTTGCAGGGCTAGAAGCAAGTTTGTTTTTCTGAGATGCTTTGTAACACTTTTTTTATGTATTTATTTTTATGTTTAAGTCTCAGAAAGTGATTATATTTTCTTCAATTATAAGTTATTGGAGAAATATCTCCTTATTACTACAAAAAAGATAAAATTGGACCAATTTATTTTAAACAGAATTAATTGATTGAGCAAGTAAGATTAGATATGGAGTCTGGTCAAAATAATTAGGAGGATGCAAAACAAAGTACAAAATAACATTTATGTAAAATTCAAGAACTTTAACAATGAAAATTTTCTAGAATCATTTTTAACATTATTCAGATGAGTTTTCATATAAAGATTATATAAAGTCAGTTTACATATTTTGGCACAAAACACAAATCACTATTTACAAAATATGAAAATGTATAACTTTCTTCATTAAAATAAATAAATCTCTATTATGAAGTAAAGCATACTTCTTCTTCTTTATTAAGCTTTATAAATTTTAAAGAGGCCAGGATCTGCATGAACATGAAATTGGTATATGTTCTTTATTTCATAAATATTCAATTTTGAATCCAAAGTCAAGTATGCATGTAATAATATTCAATAAATTCTTTATAAATCCATTAAACTTTTAAAGAAAATAAATATTAATATCTTATATTTATTACCATTTGAATTTTCTCAAATCACTTATTAATTATCTTTCTTACAGATTTAATTTTTATCCAGTGTATCTTATGGGATATGTGTTATATTGGAAAGAAAAATCTTCTGTTTGGACAATTACAAATATCTGTAAGGTTATTGTATTCAGTGCCTTGGTCAAAGTCATATTCTATAAATAGATGATCTAGGGAAGCTCACAGTGCCACAAACCAAAGGTTCTTTCCCTTACCTCTGAAGTTCATAGCACTTAATTCAAAACACTGTTTTTGACAAGGGATTTTATAGGGGTCCATTTTCTACTAGCAAGTTATTTCTATATTTAGTGAGGGCAACTGCTTAAGTTTAGTTGTACCGTATACAATAAATATTAAAAAACTGGAGAATGGTGTAGGAATAAGGATAGGATGGTAGGTCTATGCTTTAACATTCTAGCCTCTTTTATGAGTAGGTAGAAAATTTGAAATGTTAAAAAGCATCCCAGAAACTTTTTAAAGTAAAAAAGCATTTGGGAGTTACCTAATATTAATTAATTGATTTTATTGATTATGCTTAAAATTGCTACAGTTGTCCCAATTTTTCCCCCTTTACCCCATTGACCAGCACCTTCCATTCCCTCAGGCAATGCCCACACCATTGTTCATGTCCATGGGTCATGCTTATAAGTTCGTTGGCTACTTCATTCCCTACACTGTGCTTTACATCCCCATGGCTATTCTGTAGCTACCTATTTGTACTTCTTAATCCCCTCACCTCTTCACCCATTCCCCCACACCCCACTCTCATCTGGCAACCATCAAAATGTTCTCCGAATCAGTGATTCTGTCTCTGTACCATTTGTTTGCTTACTTTGTTTTTAAGATTCAGTTGTTGAAGGATACGTATTTATTGCCAGTATATTGTCATAGTTTTGATGTTCTTTTTCTTAAATAAGTCCCTTTAACATTTCATATCATAATGGCTTGGTGATGATAGCCTCCCCTATCACCCAAGCTGGGTACTCAATGTGTGCCCTTCATGTGGTCTGAGTACATCCTCCTCCTGTAGTTGAGCCTTGATTGCTGTTAGCAGGTCAATTAGAGAGATTTACTCAGGCCAGTCAGCTGTAAGGACTAGCTAAGACCACTGGCCACCAACCTCCACCCTTGGTGGAGAATCAGCTCTGCAGGGGCAGGTTGGTGGTGTTCTGAATTGGTCTGCTGCTGTCTGTTGGGTGAGTAGGCTCTGGTGTTTCCTGAGTGGTGCAGACCAAAGTCAGCCCCCATCTGTGTTCTGCTTGGGGCCACCCTTCCTGAGCTGTAAAGCAGTCTAAGATGGCTGCTATTTTGCTGGGTTTAGAGATTCCCAGGTGGAGCCAAGCTGTGAATCTAGGCTGCTGCTAGTGCCAGGCCTGGTGACACTTAGCAACAGGTGTGGGGCTAGGGACTCACTGAAGGTGCCTGTTGCTTTTTGAGCAGATTTAGGAATTTGTGAAGCATGAGCCAAGACCAGCCATTCCTGTGGAAAAATCATGGTTAGTAGTTTGGGTGTCCTGTAATTTGGGTGGGAAGGAGATAAGTGGGTCTCCAGGGTGGGGCAAACAGTGCTAGCCCGGTTGATGGAATCTAAGATACGGCACCCACCTGCCAGCTCTGTGGTTCTGGGTGGGGAGGTCTCAGAAAAGGGTCAATGGCATCAGTCCGTCTTTCTGTTTGGGAGAAAGCTGTCCCCTTGCTCTTACCTTGATGCTAGACACTTCAGTTTCTCCCTGTATGCCTCTAATGCCTTTCAAGCTGGTACCCTGGTGTTGGAGCTCAGAGAGAGTAAGTTTGTGTGTGGGTTCTTTAAGAGGAGCTGCTTGGGGCTCCAGAAGTTTCTTCCACTGACTCAATTCCCACTGGTTTTAACAGTCTGAAGTTATGGGGACTTATCTTCCTGGCACTGGAACCCTGGCTGCAGGGCCTGCTCTTGGGCTGGGACTCCTCACACCTGAGATATCACTCCTGAAAGTTTATCCATTGCACGTGGATGTGGGTCCAGCCTGTTCTGTATCTCTGCTGCTTCTACCAGTCAGTATGGATGTGTTAATTCCATAGTTGTCAGACTTCCATTCAACTTGATCTTTGATGGTTCTGAGTGATGATTGTTCTATCCTTTAGTTATCATTTTGATGTGGTTGTGCAAGGAGGTGAATCATGTTTACCTGTGCTGCCATCTTGATTGGCAGTTCCTTTAATCCTTGTTTTGGAATGGCTTTGTGATTGGGGATCTAGAATATTAGCAAAAATATTTTATTTACCTGGATGATGTTTAATATGAAGAAATCCTAAAATCTCATGCACATTAAGTGCAATGTATTTACACAAACATCTCAAAGCTTTTTCTTAATAAAAGTAAAATACATAAAGAAATGTATAAAGCAGTTTTAATCTCTAAATCATCAAAAGTGCTTGATATTCTTTACATAATTGAAGCTCTTGTATGGGAAGTGTATGTACAATACTTATGGTAGTTAAGTTCTAATTTACTAAAATTTAATTGTTGTGAAATACACGTTTTTATTGAAGCTATGCTCTGTGATTTGAACTTTACTTTATAGGCCATTTAATTTTGCCACTATAACCTTTCTATATTTATTGTTTATATGCAATATCTATTTTTCAACCATTTACTTCCAACTGATTTGTTTTTTATATCTAATGTAAGTTCTGTAGACAGCAGAGTTAGGTTTCATTCATTTGTTTTAAATGTGTTCTTCATGTTCATTTTATATAATAAAACAGGTGAATGTTTTATATATAGTAATTTAAAATGTTTTAAAATAATACTGCCAATATTTTTATAAATTCATATATCAAGTGTCCACTTTTCAACAATGCCAATAAGGAAAAATGATAAAATTGTGAAAAAGGATTTACTTATTCAAATGAACAAATAATATTTAAAGAATAAATGACTTTTACAAATGCCATGGGAATGAATCACTATGCTTTTAAAATTATGTGATATGACACCTGAAAAGGCAGCAAAATGATATTATTTGCTTCAAGAGTACCTAAAAGTTTTACAATCTTCATTCTGAAAGGTTTCTTGTTTTTATTATTTTTAAAACTCATAGCACATTCCTACATATTTATATCATTTGCAATAAAAAGATATAATAAGTAAAAGGTATAATTTAAGAAGGTTGAAATTTTTTAGGTGATTTTTAATGAGACTTTTTAAAGTAAATTGTTTTGCCTGGAAACAAATCATAATAGTGCTTTCTCTGTGATAAAAAAATATCCACTGGAATTTTTTTTCTTTTTTCTTTTATTTTTGGAATTTTTCCTAATTAGCAGAGAGTTTTACCCTCTAAGTGCCTGGTTATGACTAAAATACTATAAGATACTTAACCTAAATTGGTGCTCTGTCCAATCTTTGTGTGTATCAGAAGTGAAAATTTGTACTTCGAACCGTTAGGCATAAATCTGACATAAGATGGTTGACCGGTTTGGGTACTCTTGGAAGCTGTTACCTACTCCCCAAATCTTTCAGCGGTCCAAGCAGTTGCCCACAGCCTGTGGCTTTGTTTCTTTTACACCTCTGTGCACAAATCTGCCTGCCAGCCTCAGGGGAACAAGGGCTCAGGGCAACTTAGAAAAAGTGTAGGTAAAAAGAAATTTTCTTTGAAGTAAAAGTGCCCTGATCAGGTGCTTAATTCTTTCATAAACTAAGAATTTAATTCTCTCTGAATTCCTAACCAGAGCCTATGGTAATGACTTATAATCATTAGGAAGCTGGAGGCAGAAACTGAATCACAAAAGAGAATGGGTACCTCATTTTATTATCTACCAAATGTTTGTCTGATTTCTGCTTAGAAATTTAATACGGACCAAGTCTGTAGAATGATTCTGTGACCATGTCAACTCCTTAATCTGCCTCTAAAACTGGTGTAGCTTCTGCTACTCAAAGGGAAATGAACTGAATAGAAATAGATGACACATAATAGGCAAACTGAAAAGATATCTCTTTTTAGAATCACATAAGCTTTTTGGAGAGGATGCTAATAAAGTTTACCTATAAACATGTCAGAAAAATTATTTAATTTGAATATCAAGGAACTTTGAAACTGAACTAGAGTAGTTAAAATTAAAACAAAGTCTATCGTTTCTTTGTTAGCGACTCAAATCATTAGGGAATTAAAGTTGACAGCACCTTATTTGCACTGGGGAGCTCCACAGAAAATATCTGGTAAACATGAAGTGTGTAGAAGGATAACAAAGGAGTCCAGTTAAATTAATATGGCTCAATATCAATGAAATACATTGTTCTCATTGTGACTAGTCAGATATTTTATAGCAGTAAAAATAAGTTCTATCAACTCTCAGTAGACCTATGTGGGGCACTTAAATTAAATAATTTTTTAACCAAATGATTTGTTCTTCCATATTGTATAAATACATACTTTATTAAATAAATATAATTAAACATAATTCTGATAATTAGAGATAAAATGGTAAACTTTTCTAATTCTTTGCAACAAAACATAAGCCATTATAGAGCTATTAACTACTGTGTTAGTCTTCTTTATTATTTCAAGGAAGAATTATCAAATCCCCTACAAACCAAACCAAATCCCCTTTATCTTTTTGGTTTAAAAATTAAGAAGACAAAGACTCCGATTTTTTCAAGCGTGCCAGAAAGTTAAAAGCTAATTCCAATCCAAGAGTAAATCAACACAAATCTTTGTAGAATAATTTGAGAGTCTCCCTCAAGATACTATTAGAGAAGAAGGTAGCATAATCAATAGACTTTTTTCATGTTACTATTTTAAGTGAGAATGGCTAAATATATGCATATTTGACATATATAAATAATTTTAATTTATTAAATAATATATTAATGTAGAGTTTTAGTAATATATTATGTATATACTTAATATAGATTTAAAAACTATTTTTCAAAGTGAATAATTATCATATTTCTTTTCACATATGAGAGACTTGTAACTAAACTATCAAATAAGCAAACAAAAAACAATGATAATCCAGTTGTAATTTGCACAAAACACAGTGTCAAACTCAAATATTTTTTTGAAAGTACTAACTTGGAAAAGTAGAAATTTGTTTCTAAATTTGTAACTGCTAGTTCCTGTGATATAAAAACAAATGTGAATATTTAGAATTTGTGCTTTCAAAACAGATTTGCATTCAATATTATTTCTGGTTGAAATTATATTTAAGATTACATTAGAAAATTACTCTAAATGCTTTCTTAAATAAGTTTTTTCCCCAGTTTTTTTCAAAACAAATGCAATGCTAATTCTGTTTCAGTGTATTAGATATGGAGAATTTAATGTACCTAGGTGACTAAGGATTTATTCATAGCTTCTGGGAGTATTAATGAGTTTATACTAAAAAGGAAAAAAAGTCATAACTAATTCTAAAAGTAATGTAAAGGTGGGTAAAACATACTCATATCAGCAGACAGTCAGTAAAATGAGTGCTCTGTGCTCTTCAGCTGACCTTTTTGCAGTTAGTTCTTCAATGCTAGTCCTGCGCATCATTTGTAATGTCTTTGTGAAGGGAATTGTGAAGCTGAGTGGGTGAATCAATAACTCAGAGCAAATTTCTACACAGTTGCAGAACTAAAAAGACCCAAACAGTCTGTTCTTTCATTCTCAGCTAGAATCGCCACCGGGTTAAAGTAGGGATAAACATAGAAGCACAAATCTCTACAACTATTAAAACATTGTTACAAGGGTTTTCTCTACTTCTACACCAATGCTAAAACCGTAAATGTAGTCCTAAACTTCAGAGTCTCCAAGGTACCAAAGAATATAAAGTACCTCTAAGAGGACATAAAAGAATTGACTTCTAACCAAATTGAATTCAGTGATTAACATATTTGTTAGGATTGTCTATCTGCCAATTCCATTAAACTTAGCACACCAGAATGGAAAAATTGATTTAATTTGAAAACGGTTCTTTTGTTTTTTTATTGGTAAAACTACATGATATAAATACATTTTGAAGCTAATGTGATTATTACATTAAAATCTATATTTAAAATCATTCTCTGGATGGCATTCTTAAATGTAAATTGAACGTAAGTATTATATCATTGGTGAACCTAGACTTTTGCAACTTTCTGAAAATCTTGCTGTGTTTTAGTTCTACCAATTACACTATCACAGAAATGAAGAAAAGCTACACTGCAAGGTTTAGTTATTTAATTAATTTTTAATTTTTAATTTTTGATTAGAGAGAGGGCAAGAGTGGCAGAAGAAGAAGGAGAGGAACATTGATGTGAGAGACAAACATTGATTGGTTTCCTTCTGGAAGTGTCCAACTGGGGATGGAACCCGCAACCCAGGCCTGTGCCCCTGACTGGGAATCAAACTGATGATCTTTTGGTTTGCGGGGCAATGGCCAACCAACCGAGCCACACCAGCTGGAGTGGTCAGTATTTATTTAATAAACTATATATTGATCACATATACAGAGTGCCTGCCACATACCTGTGTTCCTTGTTCAAACAGTTTGCAGTTTAATGGGGAATCACTCATACACAGCTATTGCAATTCTAAAATTGTGATCTTTAGGAATAATATTTGGAATTACTAAAAGGAAGTTTTCTTCTTCCATAAAATTTTTTTCTCAATATCTGAAGACAAACAAAATAAGAGTCATAATTTTTTATTAATATATTATTTCTATAAACTTAGCTAAGTTTATAACCTCTTTATTTCTTAGTTCTTTTTTTTAATGCATAAAACGAGCGTAATTGTAACACCCTTGATCTGGCTATAAAGCTTAAATGAATTACTTATAGGTAAAGCTCTTAGACTACTGCCCAGCTCATGGAAGGTTCTTAATAAAAATTAGCTAATTACTTAATAATTGTAATTGCACTGATGCCATATCTGTCCCTGGCGAGTGAACTCTTACAAACATGTTGGGGATATGGTGGTGAAGTAGGCATTGAAGGAATGTTTAGGTGTGGACATTAAGTCAAACAACAGAGTAATACCATACATTAAAGTGAATGATGATTAGAAAATAATTCTTTCCTAGAATTTTGGTTCTGGATGTAAATGCATTGTTTCTCTAGCTTAGACATTTTACTTTGGAGCCGAGGAGACTGATGTCCAGACCAGCAAGAGTGACCGAGGCAGGGAAATACAGATAATGTGTGTTCGTATTAAACATAAAGTGAGGTTTTCCTTCTTTCCCACTTTGCTTCCTTTGTCAGGGAAACATTTAGCCTCAGATGAAGAAGCCTGGGAAATAAATAATAAACTGCTCATACTCTCTTGCTTTCCTCTGGCCCTTTGTGGGGCTCTGTCTGTTGATCAAATATAAACAGAAGCCAGAGGGAAAGGAAGGCTTTTTCCTGTATGGCAATATATTCCCTGCAGGTCAGAGACAGGGAACTGGTGGATAAAGGTGGAGAATCAATCTGGACAGTAAACAGAGATATCCCACAGACCAGTTGTTTTTCTTTTTCCTTTAAGGTTTTGCCATGAGTTAAACTTGATTGAAAACACTTCATCGAATGTTATATGCTGGTCACCATTCTTTTTTATGTTACTGTCATCATTTAGGACAGATAAGGAAGAAATACATTTTTATTTAGAAAACCAGACCAACCTATATTTTTTTCCTGTCACTTTCATCTAGTTTAAAAGGAATAAAACAAAGTTGCTACAAATAATTATCAGATTGAGTGACATCGAGAAAGTAGAGAATTGAGGATTATATGGTAGCATTCAACCTCACCATGCTGATTTGTGTGGCCTTAACAACTAAATTAGCTAATTAACATGTTTAAAAGTAATCCTAAATGTGAAGATTTTTCCATATTCTATAACGGATGCCTTATGCTATCTATAAGTATTTCTTTCCTAAATTTTCTTTATACTTGAGGAAGTTAACTCTACCATACCACATACACACAGATCAAATGCTGAATACAGAGGCAGAAGAAAAATTATTTCTGACCCATGTAGGTGAATGGTTTGCATCCTGAATATGAAGATGTTTCATTATCCATATCATTGCCCTAGCTTGAAAATATTTACGAGTGATCATAAAATTAGGTATCCTGTTTGGAATATTCAACCTGCAGCATGCACGTTGCTGACCCCCAGAGGAAGGTAGAGCCCTGGTTGATTATTTAAAAAACCACTACTTTCTATTGGCCTGAAATTTACTTCACTTTAATTTTACTAAGTTCTTTATATTTTCCACATTTTCTTATCTTGAAACAATTCAAGTTGGTAACTTTAATAAATCTTCATTTTATTCTTTGAGATAGTTTCTGGCCAAACACATCTTCAAACTCTGCCCTTTCAGACAACTAAACTTAATAGATGTGCACATTTATACAGAGAAAAACAGAAAAACTAATGCCTAAGTATTGTCTTAATAGGAAACTATTTTCACCAGTTAGCATATTTACCTTTTCTGTAGAAGGAAAAATTAACTTCAATGAAGGTCTTAATACAGAATTTATTAACAGAGACTGTGTCCTAAAAATATAGTAAAATAGTTCAAAATTCTGTTGTAATGTTATTTTTAGGTTTATTCTCCATGGAGGTAAAAAGTCTATTCAATAGAAAGAAAAAATATGAAACACTGTTGTGTTTAATTTTTATGTACTGCATTTGGTCCTTCAGAAAAGTGATGCCACTTTCTTTTAAAAGTGCAAGTCCAGGGTGTAGAGGATAAAGAAAAAGGGCAGGAAGCAAAGAAAAATATGAAACCGGCCATTGCATCACAATTAGCAAAGTATTCAGCAGGACTTTGTTCAGCAGGCAGGTATAATCTTTTTACATGTGAGACTTTCTCTAGAAGAATTATTCAGAGAAATCACACCTCTGAGAACACTGTGAAAGAAAGAAATGAGGAAGAATGAATGTTAGTTTCTCTTCCATCTCCCATTTCTCTTTGGTCAAGGATCATTCTATGGAATGAAATTCTTGAATTGCTGGGTTGTGTCATGCTTTTATTTGGTAACCACTCAGGAAGCTATATATAGCCCAAGCTCAACAGAGTGGCATTTCATCTAAGTAAGAAAAAGGCAGGCAGGTGAGGAGCTCGGAGATTATAGGGTTAGGCAAGTGGCACTTGACCAGAGAGATGTGAAGCTTAAATTGTACACTAGACAGTTAGGTGACTTTGTCAATGGAATTTTTTTGTTTTTGGTTTTTGGTTTTTTTTTTTTTAGAGGAATAAAGTTTGTGCACAGGAAAAATAAACAAACTGAAATGGTTTGAACTTAATAGCTTTATTCAAGACTATGATATATCTACCAATTACTGATAATCATATTATATTAGAATTATACTTGTGCTGGGCTGTCCCATTGAATTGTGAATATTTGAACAGGAATTTTTCTCATTTCACTTTACAATGCCCATATGCTTAGGCTTCATAATTAGTGAATATAAAATATATCCATATGCATATATGAATGTATGTATATGTATATACATATATATTTGAACAGATTTATGATACCATGAAATTTTAAATTAAGTTCAAAAAGGGTTTTGGATCTTGCGAAAATGGATAACCTCTAAGGGTGGTAATTTGAAGAGGATATCATGGTGTTGTTTATTAAAATTTCAGATAATATTTGTAGGGAATACTTATTGGAGAGCAGAATGCCCAGAAAATAGAAATTGGACATTTAAAGTAACAAATAAAAAAGGTACCATACATCATCTCATTTTACAAGGTCTTTCCTGGATATTAGTAAAAAAGTATAATTTATTTTATTCATTAAAAATTTATTCAACAATATTCATGAAATACATACTGTCCTATATCCTGAACCAGTACTGAAGACATCTAAATGAAAAAGAATATTCCTTCCAGAAAATTAGAGTCGATGAAGAAAAAATGCACACAAACAATTAATTATTTATTACAACAACCTTTAAGAGTTCTTTAGTAGGCATATAATGAACAAAGATTCCACAGGCCAACTTTTTACAGCTGCAAAATCACTCTGGACTTGTTCCACCTAAAATCACAGCAATGACAAGTGGAAAATCAACGTGATCCTGAGCGCTTATTACACCGCCAACACATATAATGAATTAAACAGAATGAAAACACTAGAATAAAATCTGGTGCATAGCACTGGCATTGTATAATTGTAATTTAGTACACAGAGATTGCTATTGTTTTTATAAGGTAAATCAAAATTTTCCAACATCAGTAGAAACACAAATGTCTGTATATACAAGAAGTCCATATAATTTAATAAAGAAAAAAACTCCAAGTTTTTATATTAACTATCACATGGTCTGAAGTTTATTTGAAGTTACTTTATCTTATATATTGCATAACTTATATTTTACAACAAAGGCATGTACCTGACCAAGAAGGAAAAGGGGAAATGAAGTTATAATTTTGATAATGTTGGCTTTAAAAAATATACTTGTACTTCTTCCCTGTTGACCCTCTACTAGCCCCCCAAAAAGATAAAAATAAATCTAGAAAGTGAAAGGCAAAGGGAAAAGAGAGTAGAAAACTGTTGTGAACAGCTTATTTAAGTTATATGAGTTAGCATACAGTATGCTTGCCAGGAGTGGGGCACAAATGTGACAAACTTGGGCAGCAGTGTGTGTGTGTGTGTGTGTGTGTATGTGTGAGAGAAAGAGAGAGAGAGACGGAGAGACAGAGAGACAGAGAAAAATGTTGCACGTCCCAAATTTTAAACATTATTAGATAACACTTTTCTAAAGAGAAACATGATTATTCTTCATACCAAAATTCAGCTTATCATAAACCTGATGACATATTTCATGGGGCAATTTCTTAATGTAAGTTAGTGGCAAAATACCAAACACAAAAACATAGAGGGAGAGAATAACAAAAGTAGTGATATTCAGGTATGTGGCTCTCTGATGATCTAGCTTAGTTTAAGCATAGATTTTAAATTATCTAAAGAATGAATAAATGTACATCCTTCCTACTATATTGCTGGGATAACATATTGAATATCCATTAACTTTGTTTCTCTCTACTGAACTTTTGAAAGCTTTCTATTTAGTGACATAGCTTTTAAAGTTATACTCCTTGACAGGTAGCTGAAGTACCTGTATTCTTTGTAGAATAAGTGCACAGCTGTATGTCTTTTAATGGCTTGGTTGGGGATAGGGGAAAAGTTGAAGAACCCAATAAAGAAAGTGGGAGAGAGTCTATATATAATGCCATTGCAACTCTTTGTATAAGTGAGCAAAAAGACATCCGGTTGGAGCCACATTTCTGTTTGGTTTTTTGAATTTCTTTTGGTTTAATGAATTTCCAAAGCGAGTGACAAGACAGTTTTGCTTTATTTATTTTAATTGGCATATAATTTACACATAATGCTGTGTAAATTTAAGGTATACTTGTGTTGATTAGATATGCTTCTATGTTGCAATATGATTACCATCACAGCATTAGCTAATGCCCTCATCATGTCACATTATTATTGTTTATTTTTGTGGTGAGAATAATTAAGATCTAGTCTCTTAGCAACTCTGAAGTTTATAATACAGTATGGCTGACTGCAAACACCATGCTGTGCGTTAGATCTCCAGGACCTGTTTATCTACGGGTTGCAAGTTTGTACTCAAATAACATCCCTCCTGGTAACCACCATTTTACTCTGTCTCTACAAGTTCAGCTTTTATAAATTCCACATATGAGGGATAACATGTAGTATTTGAAGAAGCAGTTATTTTAGTTGTAACAAAAGCCAAGACAAACACACACGTATACACACACTCCAGCACAAGCACAAACACACATGAAACACCTAGAGAATATTGAGCTTGGAGCTGTGTGGGTTATTTATGTACTTTCTAAGATAAACTAGTGACAAAATGTACAAATTAATTGAAGTGACTTGAATAACATAGCAGGTATCTTTTTAGTTTTATTTGCTAATTTTTTAAAAATCAAATTTTACAGATGTCTACTAAAAGTGGTAGTAATTAAGTATTAAATTATCTGGTCATATATATATAATCATTAGTTTCTGATAAATAATTAGATGGCAGAAGCATCTACCACAACTACTCCTAATTCATGTTAATAACTCCATCTCTGTAAAAGATGTAAATTCATATAATACACATAACAGGCAAAGGGCTTATGCCAGAGCAGTCGAACACAGTATGAAATAATTAAGAAACAAGTTAAAAAACATAAGTGAGTTCCTATATCTTTTTCAGTGTGACAATAGGATAGTAGCTTTGAAAAAATGCCAGTAATTCAAGTTACTTTTCATTTCTGTGCTTGTTGAAATGGAAGCACTCATTGTTTGGGGAAAGGGAGATAACAGGCAGAGAAAGGGAACAGAGATGTTATTGGCAGCTTCGATTTTAAAAAGGAGAAAGATTTATATGATCTGAAGAGAAACCAGAGCATTGGCAGCTTTCATTTTAAAAAATAATTGTTAACACAGAGGGAAAAAGACAGCTGTGAAAGTGTGGATTTCTTTTGCAGAAACCAGAGTTAAAAAATAAGGCCCTGGGGCAGTCGGTTAGTTCAGTTGGTTAGAAGGTCATCCCAATACACCAAGTGTGAGGGCTCCATCCTAGTCAGAGCACATGCAAAAAACATGCAATGAATGAATAAATAAGTAGAACAATGAAGAGATCCTTCCCCTTCTCTCTCTCTTTTCCTCCTCCTCTCTGTCTAAAATCAATAAAAATAAGTAAATAAAGATTTGTGGTCCTCTAAACCAGAGTAAAGAGAATGCAGACGTGACCTAAGGGAAGATTCCTGGCATGCAAAGGAGATGATGTCTCCTTCTCAGGGTGCAGGAGATGCACTGGGAGCCAGAGAAATAAAGAGACTTAGCAATTATAGGTCTCAGAGATCCTGGACCTGTGAATTAGACTCTCCTTGCTTCCTGAAGCCCCTAAAAGAGAAGCCATGCATACTAGAGAATTCATTGCTGGCCTGAGTGCCAGGGACTGGAGGCATCGCTAGCTGGTAAGGGGCTCTCTGGCAGAGAAGCCCCTAAATCAAAACCTAGATGGAGGATGTGGGTTTGTCTCACGAGGCGGAGCTGCCATCACAGCTTCAGGAGGATAGAGCTGGAAGGCATGTGGGTATGAAGGCTTGGGTTATGCCATGAATGGGGGGAGATGGACAGCAAAGGTGCTATCGTTGTGCTTCGATCGTTCTGAAGCACATGCTATACATATCACAATAACTAAATAGCAGGTGGTATGGGAACACATAAAGCATACTGTCAATGATAAACTATAAGAATTTCTCTGAGTCATGTGGATCTAGTCCTTATGACAGACTTGTTGAAATGTTACTGTTCAGTAGGATCATAGGTAGCCACAGATCTATAGCAAGCGCATGGAGGCTTGGTCATAACTGATTTCTGCCCACAGCATCAAAGAACAAAAAGGGTCATTAAGAGCTGTTAACAATCTTATATTATTCACAGTAGAATTCTTTACAAGGCTATATGGAATGTAAGAGTGATCATTAGCAGACTATTCATGCTTAAGGACCATCTATTTGTATTATCCTTTGGTTTGAGAGATTTGCAGTTTAATGAAAGCAAACATTAATTAAGCTGATAGTTCTACACTTTATTATTTACTACAACTCCTCATACTTACATAGTTTTTGAATAGGCAAAAGATATAGGGTACAAATTTCAAAAGGTGCAAAATGTATACGGTGAAACAATAATGCTCCCACTTTCCTAATTTCTTAATTTTTCATCTGGTTTCTCTTACCAAAGACAGCCTTTATTATCAGATTCTTGTGTCTCTTTTCACTCATGTGTCTTTCAAATCAACCTAATCTAATCTGGATTCTGGATCTAACATTCTATAGGAAAAATAACTTGATTGAAGTCACCAAATCATGAACTCCTCTACATGTTTGAAATCTACCTCATCCTGGACCTCTCAATAGCAATCAATGTTGGTTCTTGGTCTCCTTGGTATGCTCATCTTGTATTACTTGGAGGAGGTTTGAAGTACTGAAGGCTTGGTCTTGGGACTTCTATCCTTCCTGAGATAAAATCACCCACATCTGCAGATTCAGTTACCATCTGACATAGATGACTTACATTTTTAACTCATGCTCGGGTCCATATATCCAATTTTTCACTGGATTCTTTCCCTAGGGTGGCCTGAAGCCATCTTGATCATCATGTAACAGGGTGTAGCCAAGAAGAGGGGCCCAAAAAGGGAGTTGGAATGGGCCCCAGAACTCAGGGTGTCCAGGAAATATTAGAAAGACATATAAGATGTCCTCACCCCTTCCCCCTCAGGTGTGAGTTGGGGGAAGGGACAAATGGAGCAGGGATATTGAGTTGTTTTGCATAGCAACAGCTTTGCAGATAACCTCCAGAATGGTCATTTAACATATCTATAACCTTTAACTGGTTTCATAGATATGTTAAACAGCTGTAGCCATTCTTTGAGCCAGGGAGAAGGGAGTCACTTCCACCCAAGATGGAACTGGAAGGCAACTCCCCCTGTTTGTGGTGCCTGCGTAAGAGCTTGGAGACGATTGGCTCCATGACATGGGCCCACACCTGCCCAGATTCACTATGGCAGCTCAATAAAGCTGGAAAGATACAGGAGTGCTGGCAAGTGTAGCCAATTGTAGGAGGGGTTGGAAATGGGGCTGCAGAGGAAGATTGGCGTGGGGATTTAAACCGAGACTTGGCAGCCATTAAGGAGAGAACCATGTGGTTTCAGCAGAGTGTGGGACGCCCACAGCCCTGTGAGGGAGAATCACCATGTGGCTTTAGCAGAGAACCGCCACTTGGCTTTAGCTGAGCTGTGATCCCCTCCCCACAACTTAAGTGAAGGGAGAGCCATGAGGCTTTGCCAGAGTGGGGACCCCTTCCCCACAGCTTTGGTAGAAGAAGGACCTTGAGGCTTTGGGGTGCTCCCTTTGGCTGCATGGCCTGGGAAGCAGGAGAGATTTTACCTGGAAGAAGGGGGAAAGGACTCTTGCCAGTAGGCCATGAGAAGGTGCCACATGGCTTTGGATTAATTAGAGATCCTGCCTGGACGACGACACAGCTGATGGTGTCAGGAGCCTGGATCCCGGATGTGTGCTTCTCTTCCTGAATTACGGTACCCTGAATTAGGGCAGAGGGAGATAGGAAGCACTGTGGGCATCTGTGGGTATCCTAAAGGAGTTTGATATTTTAATGAAGATGTTAAGTCGCTACTTTAACTCTGTATAGCAATAAATAAGCATTTCCTTTCCTTTTCACAAATCTCTGGCTTTGAGAGACATCTTTCCATAAGGCAGCGGACATAACAGACCTTCTGATGCACTGTAACAATCATGTATTGTACAAAACTGAAGTCAGGGTTTCTTCTCCCAGCTGGATTTTCCAGTTTTCACACTTCAGTGTGAATCTTTAGGGTGATTTTGGATGCTTTCTTTTTCTCTTTGTCTCATTACATCCAAACCCTTAGTAATATCTATTTCCTTTTTTTCCATAATATCTATAATCCTCCTTTCTTTTCTACATTCAGCCACAATTACATGCTGCCTTCCTTTTACCACTGGGTTCCTGCAACAGCCTCCCTAGTTTTTCACTGATGCATGCTTTGAACTCTACTGATATTTAATATACATATTTTAAGCTGTTATTCTTTATATTATAAACCTGGTAATGTCACATGCCCTCCTTAAAAATTTTAAATTTTAATATCTTGCTTTTGTCTTGAAAATGGAGTCAGTGCTCCCTAAAATGGCTCATGAGACTGCATGATCAAACCCTTATGTTGCAGTCCAACTGCGAGCGAGATTGATCAGCCACCAGAAACGTCCAGGTTTAAGATATTACTTTATTGGCCAAAGATTACCTGTGCAGGGGCGAACTCTCAACCTGCGTCCCAGGGACACAGTACCCCCAAGGAGCTACAAGAGAGAGCCGCGCGGTGCGCTCACAGCTAGGTTCTTTTACAGAGGCGAGCAAGGAATCACACAAAAGCTAACGTGGCAGTTAGCTATTGGCTGAGAGAGCCCGCGCGCGGGGAACCGCCATCTTGGGGCAGCGGAAAATCTCCCCCAATCCTTCCGCCCTAACACCCACCCAGGTGGCCATCTGCCCGAGTAAACAACTGCCTTCTTTGGATTGCTCCCTTCACCTTACATATAAAATCCATTCAGACCAATATAGTAACTTTGTCCAAAACAAACAAACAAAAATAAGGTGCCTCTTCTAGAAGATATGTTCCTCTGGTTGTTTCTTGCTGCAGTTCAAGGTAGAATTTTTGTTTGTTTGTTCCTTGATAAAATAACACTTTATTGAATATCTGATGCAGGAAGACCTCTCCTGTTACCAGCTGATGCCTGGAGCTCTGTGGAGGCAACTTACTCCTTCGGGAGAACTAAAAATCCTAGATCCTCAAGTGTAAGTACAGTTGCAATTTCTTTTTGATTACTAAGAATTTGACTTTATTTACAACTTCAGTTTTGAGTGCCCTTCTTATATTTGGCTCTTAGAAGTTTTATGCCATTTTCTTCCAGGAATCAGCTATTTTAAAATAGCTTGTAATATTTTACATAGCATTTGTGTTATCAATTGCAAATCTATTGATAGATAACTGACATGCAACTTTCTTGTCTTTCCGGATAATTCTGCTTGGACATAATGCATCTTTTGCTTAATGTACTTTTGGATTTGTTTTTAAAGTATTTCATTTCATACAGTTCACCTAAATTCATAGGTATGATTAACTTCTTATTTTTTTTTTTTATCTTTACTTACATTGGGAACCACCCTGCCTGGTTTCAGAAGCTGTAACCCCCCATGGCTAAGGCTGAGTGAGCGACCTTTGGACCATAAGCCACTAAGGAGACAAGGCTTATGTCCCTGGCAGGGGCGCCGATTCTGCTCCTTTTACTTCATCCATAATTGGCCCTCAATGCTTGATCAGTTAGCCAATGATGGGGAAGATTTCCCAAGGGGGTAACGGCATAAGATAGGCACGACCATGTGGAGGCCCCAAGGAAGGACTTGGGGGGCTATAGCAAAAGGGAGTGATGGGCCCTCACCCCTCAGCTATCCTGACATAGTCTGAGTCCTCACTCTGTCTGCAAGAAGCCTGTAATCTCTTGGCTGCCTTGCTTGGCCTGCCTGATTTAAGCCTGAGACAATGCCTTAAGCCAGAAACAATGCTGGTGGTGGGTACCACCCTGTGCCGGAAAGGGTGGATTCCCTAGGGGGATCAGGCCTAAGAAAGAATATGTAAAACCCCGTGAAGCCTGCTTTGTTTAGAATGCTCTCAAATAAGGGTCTAAGCAAGAAGTGAGTTTGCTCCTCAAAGTTTTATAGCTCTTTAGCTACCTGACCCTGACTCAAAATAGGCCCTCAGAGTTTTTTGTATGCTATCTATTGTTTGATTCTTACTGCCTGACAATGATTAATGAGCCTGTATTCCTGTGTGAAACAAACCCAATGAAAGCCCATTGAGGAAAAGGCTCTTGGCCCTTCACTTTTGAGAGATTGGCCACTTTTCCTCCCCAAGCAGATCCTGTCTTGGAAGACTTATTCTGATCCGTGGTGGTCAGGGGACCCTGCGGGTGGAGCCCCCCCACATACTTATACATTTCTGGAATAAACATTGTGTTTGTGTTGTAGAATTGGTTAGTTAGCTTCCTCCTCCTCCCTTTCCCATGGTCTAGAAGATCAATTTTCAAACTTTTTCATCGTACAGCACACATAAACTCATTACTAAAATTCTGTGTCACACCAAAAAATATACTTTTAGCAAATTTGCCGTAAAAAGTATGATTTTGATTCATTCATATCAGGTGGTTATATTGTTGTGTTGGCCATTGTCATTTTATTATTTGACAAAGGGAAAAGGTCAGTGCCCCTGTTGAAATAGTCAGGTATTGTGAGTTTTAAAAATTCTTGTAGCACACAGATAGAAAATTGCTGATCTACAATAATTTATGAGTTGGAATATCAGTTCCTTGAGGTGTAGAAGAGTATGCATCAGTAGGGATATCTCTTTGTCCAACTTTTGATAAAGCTACATAAGCTTTGTGTAGATTTTTGGCTGTACAGTATTTTGATATCTACTGAGGTTATAATTAAATAACACTACATAATTAAACTTATCATATATTAATATTACTTCTACTTTTAGCCAAGATGGAGTAACAGATACTGAAGTTATTCCCCAGCCAGAAAAACTAAAATACTGAACAACATATATGAAGCAATGCTTTCCAGATAGTGAACAATAAGCAATAAAGGGCAATGATCCTGGGAGATAGGAATAATTTTGAGGAACCTTATAATTGTTATAATTTATTGCTGAAGAGAGTGTCCTGAACCTAGCACATGCAAGGGGAGCCCATGTTAAACCAGGTGGTCAGTCTGACTTGCGACAAAATTGGGAGACCAGAGACAAGGGTGGGTAGAGTTCACAGGGAAGAGTACTGGAGACAGTTGCACAGAGATGATATTACTACCTATTCTATCACTTTAAAAGGACAATAAGGAAATATTATGAATGATTTTTAAACCAATGAAAAACCTTAGATTAAATGGTCAAATTCCTTAAAAGCTACAGAAAGCTCACTGAAGAATAGATAATCTGATTGGCTTTATGCCTATTAAATAAATTTAGCTTATAATTTTAAAATGTTCTATAATGAAAACTTCAGCCACTTATGACTTCATTGATAAATCTATGAAACAGTGAAGGAACAACTACCACATATACACAAATGTTTCTGAAAAATTAAAGAGGGAAGAGTATATTCCCACCATTTCGTGAGGTCAGATTGGGAATGATACTTTATTTTTCTTTTCTGATTTAGCATGCATTTTGGGATTTATTAATATCCTTATAATGATAATTACTAGCACAGAATTTTACTGGCACTGTTGTAGTTCTAGCTGTGCTTGTTAGCTTGTTTTCATGATATAATGCTCTTAGGGTTTTATTTTAAACAGACCAAATGGTTCTTTCATTTGATAATTTGCAAAGGAGAATTGCATCGTGATGGACCTAAATTTAAAATTTATTTTATTATATAAAGTAGTTTGAATTTTTATGGTTTTGAAAATATATTTAAATATTTCTATTACTTGTGACAACCAAAACGAAATCATGTACATTATATCACAAAGATGTACAATATTGAAAAAAGTTAAAATTCTTTTCTTGTTTAGGTAAATCAATTACATAACAGTTTAATATTTCTTTTTTGGGGGGTGGGTTGTGCTGAAGTATTTTATTAACAATAAGTCAAGCTACTGCCCAAACCAGTAAAGTTCTTTTGTAACGCTCAGTGGGGGACACAGAGATAACCTCTGTTTTATGGACAAATTATATTATATTAGAACTTACTTAATAATATGTAATATATTTTTTTGGATTTGTTTGTTATTTTTTCCACTTTTCTATTGTTGTTCAAGTACAGTTGTTGCCATTTCCTCATCATTCCTCCATCCCTTATCAATAATCATAATATTTATAATGATATTAATAACACATCATTGATATTACATATTGATAATATGGAATATGTTTTAATGGACATTGTATTATTCCAAGTATATAATAATACAATTTATTTTAAGTTTTGCATTGTTATGATTTTTTTATTGTTATTCAGTTATAATTGTCCCTCATTCTTTTTTCCCCATTTCTCTCCCCTACCCTGTCCCTCACCCCAGGCCCACAGTTAATCCCCCGCATTGTCCATGCCCATCAGTCCTCTATTCATGTTCTTTTGTGTGCCCCTTCCCTGTCTTTCTCCCATTATCCTCCTCTCCCCTTCCTTCTGGTCACTGTCAGCTTATTCTTTATTTCCAAGTCTCTGTTCTATTTTGTTCATTTGTTTGTTTTATTGATTAGGTGCTACTTATAGGTGAGATCATATGGTATTTGTCTTTCACTGCCTGGCTTTCACTTAGCATAATGCTCTCCAGTTCCATCCATGCTGTCACAAAGAGAAGGAGCTCCTTCTTTCTCTCTGCTGCATAGTATTCCATGGTGTAAATGTACCATAGTTTTTTTGATCCACTCATTTACTGATGGGCACTTAGGTTGCTTCCAGCACTTGGCTGTTATAAATTGTGCTGCTACGAACATTGAGGTGCATAGGTTCTTTTGGATTGGTGTTTCAGGACTCTTAGGGTGCAATCCCAGCAGTGGGATTGCTGGGTTAAAAAGCAGTTATGTCTTCAGTTTTCTGAGGAAATTCTGTACTGTTTTCCACAGTGGCTATACCAGTCCGCATTCCCACCAACAATGCACTAGGGTTTCCTTTTCCCCACAACCTCACCAGCACTTGTTGTTTGTTGATTTGGTTGTGGTAGCCATTCTGACTGGTGTGAGGTGGTATCTCATTGTGGCTTTAATTTGCATTTCTCTGATGGGTAGTGATGCTGAACATCGTTTCATATGTCTCTGGGCCCTCTGTGTGTCTTTGTAGAAGTGTCCGTTCAGGTTCCTTGCCCATTTTTTAATTGGGTTGTTTGTCTTCCTGAGGTGGAGTCATGTGAGTTCTTTATATGTTTTGGAGATCAAACCTTTGAGTTATGTGAGTTCCTTGTATATTTTGGATATTAACCCCTTATGTGTGGTTTGCAGATATTTTCCCCATTCCACATGTTGCGTTTTTATTTTGTTGATTATTTTCTTTGCTATACGGAAGCTTTTAAGTTTAGTATAGTTTCACATTTACTTTTGCTTTTGCTTTAGATGTCAAATAAAAACACAAAACAAGAAATCACCATGATTGATGCCAAGCAGCTCATTACCTGTATTTCCTTCTAGAAGTTTTATGGTTTCAGGTCTTACATTCAAGTTTATAATCCATTTGAGTTGATTTTTGTGTATGGTGTAAGAGAAGGGTCTAGTTTCATCTTTTACATGTGGCTATCTTGTTTTCCCAACACCATTTATTGAAGAGACTATCTTTACGCCATTGTATATGGTTGGCTCCTTTGCCATAAAATAATTAACCATGTATGTATGGTATATAACTTGAGGTTGTAAGCACTACTTTGGAAAATTTTATTGGTGTTTTATTTTTTTATTTGAGTTAAGTTTAGTAGAGATAAGTTATATCCAAAATGATATAGCTGAGAGTTCAGAAAATTTATAAATTTTATCATTCTATTATCTATATTGTTTCACAAAATATCTAATAAATATAGGTTGTATTTATAATTTAATTGATCAATTGTGTAGTTTATATGTTTACTAGTTTTACATTTATGTTTAGCTTAAAAATCTTTTTTAAATGTTGAATTTATGTTAAATGTTGATAAGATATTTCTAATGTTCTTTGGTTCTAAGTTCATTCATACCATTTTGCTCATTAAAAACTTTCATGCATTTAATTTATAGATACTTTCTTAAAAATAGGTAAGTAGTTTAAATGACATATACTCTTCACTTATACAGTAGACAGCTTTCATAATGATTAACAGCCCAATATCTCCTGAATAAGACTTATGAAGAAAAGTGCCTAATTTTGTTTTCATAAATAGAGAATAAGAAAAAAATGTAATGTTCTACTTAGCCATTGCATGTGTTTGAAATAGTATTATTTTATCAATTGCACTTGTATAGTCAGTTATAAATGTCAACATTTAGAATTATCACAATAAAAATAGTATACTTTGTAAGGCTGTACATTTTTGGGGAGTGTTTGTATTTTTTCTTATTGGAGTTACTACTCTACATTTTTTCTTATTCAAGAAATGTCTTTATTTGCCTGTAAGATTGTTATTCTAAAAATTAGATTCACAGGAGTGTTTCAGCAGGAAGCAGTCAATACAAGCTCGGTCATGACAGCTCCCAAAGGAGGCCATTTTGTTTGTCAAGGAGATCAATACCAAGTCATTATATTTTGAAAACTGAGATAAATAAAACAACAGATTTGCAAATGCAAGTGTAATAGTTTTGGAAATGAAAGTTTATTTTAATGACTCAAGAGCTCATTAACAAAATGCACATTTAATTATGCATTTTGAGCAATATTGTGCACAAAATGGAAAAATAGTAAATATCATTACTAGTCTACAGATGTTTTGTGTAATTTTTAAACTGTACACAAAAATTGATGGTGCTTCTTTTTCTATAAGCCATCTGCTGATATTTTATTAAGACATGTGTCTATTCTTTGTAGAAAATACAGTGAAATTATAATAGGTTTAACTTAAATGAAAACTGTAGAAATTGAGTTTCATAAAAATTTCAAGAATAGCATAAGGAAATATAAATTTTCTACCTGGAATGCATTTCTTCTTTTTCCTCACCAAATCTTTCATTTTTCTGATCCTATATTACTCTGCCTTTGCAGAACTACAGGTACTGAATCATTCTGTTTTAAAATTTTAATGTAACTCTGCTACTTGGCAAGTCCTAAAATCTTGAGTGATCTTGCTGAAGTGAAAACTTTTGAAAATATGGTGGCTTGTTGGGGGGAAGCATTAATTATATGCTGTATGTAAAAAGA
Organism: Anoura caudifer; assembly: GCA_004027475.1. NCBI lineage: Eukaryota > Metazoa > Chordata > Mammalia > Chiroptera > Phyllostomidae > Anoura > Anoura caudifer. The sequence continues at coordinate 211,057 of PVKU01001643.1, read as the reverse complement.
GAATGTAGCTAGTAAATCTTTTCTTCAACTTTTCTATTTCTCATCTCAGATCTAGGATAGAAATCACCCAATTCCTAGAAGGCATTTGATGCTGAAGCCCAAGGCTGGTGAAACTCCTGGTGTATCCTCTGTTGCCTCTGGCTGTGCCTTTCCCAGTCTGTTCTTTGATCTTGTTGTGAACTGAATGTTGTATCCCCTCAAAATTCATGCATCAAAATATTAGCTGCCGTTTGTGATGGTATTAGGAAGTGGAGCCTTTGAGAGATCATTAGAATTAGATAACATCGTGAAGGTAGAATCCTCATGAATGGGATTAGTGCTTTTACGAGAATCATAAATGAGTTTCTTTTCTCTCTCTGTTCTCTACCATGTGAGGATAAAATGAAAAGCCTCCATCCCAGAGTAGGGGTCTTGCCAGAACCTGACATTCTGGCACTCTTATTTTGGAATTCCAGCCTCCAACCCTGAAAAACAAATTTATGTTGTTATTGTAAGCTACCTAGTCAGTGGCACTTTGTTCTAGCAGTCCAGACTAAGACAGAAATCAGAAGTGAGAATGTGGTGCTGCTGTAACAAATACCTAAAAATACGGAAGTAGCTTTGGACCTAGTTAATGGGTAGAGACTGAAAGAATTTTGAGGTGCATGCTAGAAATACGAATGTTTAGGGTGATTCTAGTGAAGTCTCAAAAGAAAGACTGGAGTGTAAAGACAACCTGAGTCTTTTTAAAGAATACAGAAATGATCATGAACAAAATTGGTAGAAATATAGATGATAAAGGCCATTCTCATGAGTTCTCAGACAGAAATGAGAAAGATATTGGAAACTAGGGGGAAGGTAATTCTTGTTATAAAGTGTCAAAGAAATTGGATGAACTGTGTTTATGTTCTAGTGTTGTAGAACGTAGAACTTACAAGCAATGCAACTGGATACTTAGCTGAAGAGATTTCTAAGCAAATTGTTGAAAGTGCGGCTTGATTCTTCCTGACTGCTTATAGGAAAACGCAAAAAGAGAGAAATGGCTTAGTGATGAAACTGTTAAGCAAAAAGGAAGCAGAACTTAAACATTTGGAAAATTCTCACCCTATCCATATTTTTAAAAAAATAAGAAAACTGAGGATGTGGCTAAGAAACTGTTTGAGCCCTGGCTGGTGTGACTCAGTGGATTGAGCGCCTGCCTGCAAATCAAAGGGTGGCCCATTCAACTCCCAGTCAGAGCACATGCCTGGGTTGCAGGCCAGGTTCCCAGTGGGGGGTGCGTGAGAGGCAACCACACATTGATGTTTCTCTCCCTCTCTTTCTCCTTCCCTCCCCCCTCTCTAAAAATAAATAAATAAAATCTTTAAAAAAGAGAGAGAAAGAAACTGTTTGATAAGATTAGTATAGACCTGCCATCTCAACAGAAGCCAGGCCCCATTATTCAAGACAATGGAAGAATGAAGCTGAAGGCAATTCATAGTTCATCGGGACTGCCCTCTCATCACTGGTCCAGAGCCTGTGGGTTTGTCTGCACGTGATGGCTGCCCACATCTGAGTTTCAAAGATTGGGGCCACCAACAAAGTCATAGGCTCAGGACTTCAGTGCAAAAGAGTTACAGGGTCCTGGCAGAAAGTGATATGAGGCCAGCCTGCCAAACTGTGGGAGTGACTTTATCACCCCTGTGGGTAGAATTTGGAGTTGAAAAGGAGTATTCCTGAGCCCTAAAATCTCATGCACTTTGCCTTGCTAGGTTTTGTACTTGCTTGGAACCCATCACTCTTTTCTTCTTTCCTATTTCTCTCTGGAGTATGTGAGTGTCTACCGTAACCGACATGCAGGTTTGGCTGCCTGCTGCCACGAAAGCCACATTCATGAAGAAGGTGCTGGTACAAAAGGAAAGAGATTTATTCAGGAGCCAAGACCTTAGAGAATGGTAGTCTCCAACTCAAAGATCATCCCCCTTCCTTCTCAACCCTGAAATGCATATAAGAATAAGGAAGAGAGAGCTTTTAACCTATCCAATTATCTTGCAAGCTTTTGTCAAGGTGCTGGCCCTGCCCATTCATCTTTCTAGCTTTGGTGGCTCAGTGTAAGAATCTCCCCCTGTGTCAATCTCGGCTAATGGGGGAGACTCTCCAGGCTTCCCTGACTGTCTCTGATATGAGGGTCAATCAGGCAGGGCTACAGGATCTGCCATGAGGAACTCTGGAGCTGCTGCAGTCCTCAGCCCACCTCCTGACATTGGACATAGCATCCTCATCTCTGGGAGAGCTGGTCAGAGTCCGTGGGCATCTCTGGATCTCAGTACACCTGTGTCCTCTGTGCAACCCCTGTGCAGCCCACCCATAGAACCCATTGACCAGCTGACCCACGATCACCCTGCCACTGGCTGCCTGTGGTCTGACTGACACTCTACAGTAACACTAACATATTTTCAAAGCACATAACTTGTCTGGTTTCACAGGTTCATAGCTGGAGAGGAATTTTGTCTCTCGATCTTGAGTCTCATCCATATTTGATTTAGATCTTTACTTAGATCGTGGACTTCAGACTTTAGAGTTGATACTGGAATGAATTAAGGTTTTGGGGGGTTTGGGTGATAGAATGAATATATTTCTCATGCAAGGACATACATTTTAGGGGCCAGGGATAGAATGTATGGACTGAATGTTTGTGTTCCCTTCAAATTCAGGTGTTGAAAAGCCACAACTGAATGAAACGGTGTTAGGAGGTGGGGCCTTTGGGAGTTCATAAAAGTAAAGACCTCATCAATGGGATTAGTGTCTTTTAAGGGTCAGAGAGATCCTGCCTTCCCTCCCTTTCTGTCTTGTGAGCAGACAGGAACATGTCAGTAGTCAGCAGCCCAGAAGGGAGCCCTAACTATAGCCGAACATGATGACACCTGATGTAGGAATTCCAGCCTTTGGAACTATGAGAAATAAATTTTTGTTGTTTATAAGCCACTTAGCCCATGGTAGTTTATTACAGTAACCAGAACTGACTAAGATAGTATTTTTGCCCAAATTCTCTTGCTGGATACACCAGAGGAGGGAGCTAACACATACGTGAGTGTGAACAATGGCATTTCAGAAGTCTTTGGCAAAGTAAAAATAGAAAAGATTTGTCCTCTGGAGGGAGGCCAGGCAGTAGCCAGATCAGTCCAAGAATAACTTATTTCACATAATCTCAGGAAGTTGCATTCAGTAACCTGTGTGGTTTGATTATGAAGAAGGTCTCTATCTTTATGACTGAGGTTTTGAGAAGGAAGCGGGTAGCTTACATGTATTTTACTGCCTGACATATTCCAAGCAATACTCCTGTGCTCTACGAGCTTCTGATTTAATTTAGCCCTAGTGAGGAGAGGGAAATATAAATGATGGTAGATACTGAGAAAAGTAATTTATCTCTTTGAGAGTTCAAATTAATCTTGGAAAGAATTTATAGTTCTATTTCCATTAACTGTAGTAGCAAGGAGTGTTGGCCTGTCATCAGTGGGCCAGTTGGTAAGGTGACCAGATCAATGGTACTGATTTTTATTTAATCACAAGTTAAAATAAAAATCTTCAAGTGCATATGGAGAAATAATTATCTTAATTTGGGGCTAAAGATGGGAAATAGTTGATAATAACCAGGTAGCATATCTAAGACCAATCCAAGCAACTAGGATCCAGAATAGGGGTTCATGTCCTTCATTAGGAAACTGGACTAAAGTTAGGAAATTAATCTTATCTATATCACCAAGGCACATGACTGAAGTTAGAAAGAGTGGCCAAGTGGTCATGGGCTTCTGGATACTGGTCTTACAGGAATATATTTCACTCTAGAACCCACCTAGTAATTCATAACATAGTTACAGGCTTGATCAGGACCAGCTCAGAAGTTGGTGAGGGTGGTTCTATACCTACAAATTCTAATGACTGGAAAAAACTAGAGAAGGAAGACTTGGCACCTGGCATTTTTCATCTTATGATTAAAAACTTCAACAAATTTTCAATCTACTTATACTAACACTGAATATATGTGAGAATGAGAAATATTCTGATGCTCCCAGAAATCATAAAAACACAAATATATACTACATCACCTTCAGCTTTTTTATTGCTTAAGGATAGTATCTGACCAAGCCAAATAAATGCCTGAAGCAGTTATGATTTAGTTTAGTAAGAAGTTATTTGAAAAGAGTCAATACTTGAGTTGGATTTGAGTATCACCAATTCTTTAAAAAATTTTCTAAATTATTCCCTCTGTGGATTGTTCTTATCCATGGGTACTCCTCATGTTTCAAAACTTGATTTGCACAGGTATCTCGTATGAAATGGTCTCAGGCCAAAGACTGAAAGTTACCCCTATCTTGTGCATTGGTGGCCATCGGGTTGGCCAAATATAGAGTTGGCTCTGCCTAATTCCTGTATATAACAAATGCTTTCTTAGTAGCTATCATATTTCAAAGACTATGTACAATGCCAGAGTTATAAGAAAATAATCATATAATCTAGTGAAAGAGCTTGGCAAATATATAAACAAGTCGATGAGTGTAATACGTACTAATTGAGGCAAAAACAGGGTGCAATGGGAACCTTCTCTTACCTCCTCTCTCACCCTCAGACTAGAGTAGATACCTCCAGTAGGAAGTGGGTGAATTTTGAAAGGTTGGCCAAGCAGAAGATAAGCCAAAAGCTGGAACAAAGCAGGAACTGGCCATATAAGGGAGAGGCAGTGAACTGAAAGACCATCTCAAAGTGAGGGAATAGCAAATGTTAATTCCCAATAGCATTAGCGAACCTGCTCTATTTAGGAATCCTTGCATATTTCTGTACTGTTGAAACATCGTGTAAGGATAACGAGCATAGAGTGGTATGTAGAAAGATGAGCTTAGTGAATAAATAGATGCCTGTTTAAGGAAATTTTCTAGCCAGAATGTGATATTGTAGTATAGTTGGAACTCCCTCTTTTATCTTAATAATTAGGGCTAGGAAGAGTTCTGGTGACTGCATAAATCTAATCCACAACTCATGTAGCCAATCTGCCTGAGAAGTTTTCTGCTTAACTCCTGGTTTCCACTTTTCTGCTCCTCTGGGACAGAAGCCTGTCTTCACTTCTGTGAGGCCTGATCCGTTGCCTACCTGGCCATCTTCTCTGGTTTTCACATTTCTCTAAATCGGTTGGTGTATTAGTCAGGGTTCTCCAGAGAAACAGAACCAACAGATATATAGACAGAGATTTGTTATAAGAGATTGACTTATATGATTATAGAGGTCGAAAGTTTCCATGCTATGCCATCTTTAAGCTGGAGGTCCAGGATAGTCAGTGGTATAGTTCATGTCCAAACTTAAAAGCCTGAGAACCATGGGAACCAATAGTGTAAGTCCTAGTCTGAGTGTAAAGGCCTGATTCAAACACTAATCTTTCAGAAAGATCTCCACAGATATAGCCAGATATCCTGCCTCGCTGCTCTCTGGGGGTCTCATAGCCCAGTCAAATTGACACAATTTTTTTTTTTCAATTACAGCTTACATTCAGTATTATTCTGTATTAGTTTCAGATGTACTGTTAACCATTGCAAGTCAACACGGTCTCCTAATGTTTCTAGCATTGCCTCTCTGGACTCCCTCAAGACCATCTTGAACATAGTTATCCATCTGAGTTAGATTTCCCACTTACGTTTTGAAGAATATTAATTCCTTACGAGAAATAAGGCTTCCATGATCAAATATGTCAGGAAAGTGCCATGCAGGGAACAGCTCTGCCATAAAGCCTTCCTGGGCTTGCACCCTCGTAGGTAAGGGCTTAAACCACGATCCAAGTCTTGAAAGAATGTCTTGGGACCTTTCTGGAACATGAAGAATGAAAGACTTATATGACACTACTACAAGGTCATCTCCCATTTGCTTTCCTGTCTCTTCTGAGGGGCTTATCATTACATAGTTTCTTATGACCTCTGGGTTCTGATGGGAAGTAGAGCTTGGGCTCTCTGACCTGCCCCTTGGGACCACAGCTGCAGAATATGAAATCGCTGAGCTGCTGTCTAGAATTTACTCCTCAGCAATGCAGTGCATCATAACTCATTGTAGTTATGCAGCCCCTTCCATTTCTGTGTGGGACAGGGACTGAGGGAGCTGACACCTCTGGCCAATTTTCCTTTCATTATGTAAATAAACTGAGTCTAAAAGCATCTTATCACATTCTTACCAGTCAAATTAGTCAGACTTTGCCTTGCCTGGCCTTGTCTTGTATGGACATTGACTTATTGTAGTCAGTGGGCAATTCTTGGAAACTCTTGAGCAGTCCAGGAGTAAAGACAAATGTTTAACTTTGTTCACTTCAATTTGTCCTAACTAATTTAAACATAAAGTTTTGTTTCTCCCACAGAAACCCGACTAAAACCACATGGAACACATTCTTCAATCCACTGTTTTTCTTCTGAGAGTTTTGTCAACATAAATTGCATTTATCTTTTATTGAAAAATTAATATATGTTTTATTTTTCAAACACTATCTTTTCCCACTCAAAAAGAGTACCTCTCAGTTTATGAAGTAAATATCTGTATTTAATTTATTCTCAGGATATTTGTAAACAGTCAACAAAATTATATCCTGGAGTAATATGTTACAGGTTTTTATCATCCATATTTCTAAGTCTCAGAGTCACAAGGTGAATTTGGATATTTAATATTCATTGAGATTGAAGCACTTGGTATTTCTGAACAAACTAGGCTTCTTTAGAGATAGTCTCACCAAGGATACTCCTGTTTAAAATATTAGGTTAATAGAGAGAGGGCGGAACTGTTGCTATTAGGTAGAAATATTCTATACCTCCAGACTCCTAAATTTTGCCCTCTAGTACAAGATTAAAAAAGCAGTATCTATTTAACCAGTACATTTGAAAAACGAATTATGTTCTTTTTTGACTAGGGTCATTTTGGTTGGCAAATGACACCATAACTAGTGATAGCTAAAGAAAAAGCTGTATCTGGAAATAGTTCCACTTATTAATCTATAAATCTTAAAAAGTTAACTTTCAAAGGGTACTAATTTGAATTTGGAAAATGATATATGTAATATTGACTACTTAATCTTATAATGGCAAGTTTGTATTTTACTTTTAGATGAAGAATAAAAATGAGTATAAATAAAATGACATTTCAGTAACTGGTATAGAGTAGTGAGTGGGTTTCACAAAGGCACATTTCACTCACTGAGCAGATTAGTAAGGATTTTTGGTTGGCAAAAATTAGTAAGGATTAATGGTATGTGAATATTAGCCAATATAAAACTGTGAATACAATAATGGCTTATAATAAAATAAAAGCAGAGGCATAGATGTTAATTAATTATTAAATGTTTAATTATTAAATCAGCATTTTATAGTTAAACTGATACTTTAGGGTAAAAGCCTCAGGGCTTCATAAATGAATATTATGAATATATATACATACTTAATTTAGAAAACTCAAAGTTCTTAGTAGTTAATCAAATTTGATTTAATAATATTAAATTTATAGAGCACTTAGTAGGTACATCATAAAATATTTGCTAAATGAGTGCATGATTTCAATATTGGTGTTTAATTATAATAGGTCTATTGAGTGGGATAAAATCATTTAAAAATAAATAATTTGTAATATTTCTGATCTCCAGATCTTTCCCTCCCTTTCTTCCCCCTGCACACCTCTCCACAACACAAACACACTTTCAAATACAAACACATAAGCTCTTGCACCTGCACAAATTTAAAGGCTGCTTTAATGAGACATACAGCTAATTGAAAACGTGAAAAGCATTGTCTAGCCATCTAATCTCATTCCCAGAAAGAGGATGTAGGCAGATATATTGGTCACTGATTTTTACTTAATTTTGGAGGAGTTAGCAGACAGATACAGCAACAATGCAAAACTTTCAAATATGGTACTAAGAGTATTTTGGGAACAAGTGTGTATAAAGGAGGTAAATCATGTTAATTGATACAAATGGAAATCCTGTGTTGTTGAGGAGTTATAAAAATAGTTGATAAGGTGTGGGTGACAGTATAAAATAAAATATTTACATTTAAAGATTTATGTTATAGGAAGAGAAAACAATTTCCAAAAAAGAAAAAAAATTGCTTCCAGTTGCTTGAGAAATTGAGGATTACACATTGTTGAACTTTAATTGTCTAACAGTCTCTGATTCAGTGAATGCTCAAAATTGATGACCTAATAAAAATATTAACTTCTTATAAGAGTGCTGAATAGTGGGTAAGAACAAAGATTTGGGAGCCTGGCTGTCTGGGTTTAAATGTGTGTTTAAGCACTTACTGTGTAACTTTGGGAGATCTCCAGTGCACATAGAACATATAAAATTAGCTTAATATTTAAGAAGGTTGAAATTATACCAAGTATAGAAATGGAATGATAATACTGTACTGTCAAGATAAAACAAATGGAAAGAAAGACTCAAGATGGTGGAGGAGTGAGTGGAAGCTATACTAACCTCCTCCCAGGACCAAACTAGAATTACGACTAAATTGTAGAGATAGCATCTTGAATAACCAGCTGAACACTAACTGGTGAGAAGCCTTAAAACCAGGGACAGACAGAAGAAATCACTTCATCGCTACTTGACTGGTAGGGATCACAGGAAGCAGCATAGGGCTGGCTAGGATCCCATGGGCAGCAGTTCTAGAGGGAAATTTCAGCAGCTGGGGGCTTCCCCCTGAGAAATGTAGTGTCTAAACCCTAAGCTGGGCTCCCTAGTCTATAGCAACTGAACCAGGAAAGGAACCCAGATAACTCCAGCTGTGAAAAACAGTGGAGTTTCTGTATGCTATGGCAAGATGGCTGGAGATGCAGAGAGCCCCTTAAAAAGCGAACACGCAAAATTTTGTTTGCAGCCATTTACCCTGGATTCTGTCAGAGGGAGGGCAGAATAGACTAGAGATGCATGAGGAAAGTCTGGGTCAGGTGTCGCTGGGGAGATAAATGAAGGAACAACTGCTGGGATCCCTGTACTGAGTCATTCACCATACTGCAGAGGCCATCTTTCTCAGGCAGAATACTCCCCTCTAAGTGTCTCCAGTCTGAGAGGAAGGAATAGCCCTAACTGCAGGAATTACTCTGCCCCACCCTGTGGAATTTAAGGCAGGCTACTTAAGTCTAAGTCATCTGACCCAGCAAGGCTATCATTTAAAATTGAAGGAGAAATAAGGATCTTTCCAGACAAGAAAAAACTAAAGGAGTTTGTTAACATCAAACCAGTACTGCAACAAATGTTAAAGAGCTTTATTTTAAGAATAAGAAGAAGAAAATAAGAAAGAAAAAAAGAGGGTAATAGTTTAACAATAAAGTGTCATTAAAAACATATCTATCAATAATCACCTTAAATGTAAATGGCTTAAATGCTCCAATCAGAAGATATAAGGTCGCTGAATGAATAAGAAAGCAAGACCCATATATATGCTGCCTGCAGGAGACTCATCTCAAATCAAAAGATACACACAGCCAAAAGCAAAAGGATGGAAAAATATTTCATGCAATTGGAAAGGAAAAAAGTTGGGGTAGCAATACTTAGACAAAATAGCCTTTAAAACCAAGGCTATAGTAAGAGACAAAGAAGGACACTCCATAGTGATAAAGGGAATAATCCAACAAGAAGATATAACCTTAGTAAAAATTTATGCACCCAACATAGGAACACCTACATATGTAAAGCAAATATTGATGGACATAAAGGGAGAGCTTGACAGAAGTAAAGTCATAGTTGGTAATTTCATTACCCAATTTGCTTCAATGGATAGATCTTCCAGGCAGAAAGTCAACAAGGAGACAGTGGCCTTAAATAACACAATAGATAAAATGGATTTGATATCTTCAGAGATTTCACCCCAAAGCAGCAGAATATACATGCTTTTCAAGTGGAGATGGAATATTTTCTAGGATAGACCACATGTTAGGACACAAAATAAGTTTTAGTAAATTTAAGTAGACGGAAATCATATCAAGCATCTTCTCTGACCACAATACCATGAAATTAGAAATCAATTACAAGAACACTGAAAAACACACAAAGACATGGAAACTAAATGCCATGTTATTAAACAATGAATGGGTCAAAAATGAAATCAAGGAAAGAATCAAAAGATACCTTGAAATGAATGAAAATGAGAATATCACAATCCAAGATCGGTGGGACATGGGGAAAGCAATCCTAAGGGGGAAATTTATAACATTACAGGCCTATCTCAAAAAGCAAGAAAAAGCTCAAATACACAACTAAAATAAATAAACTTCACACTAAAGGAACTTGAAAAAGACCAATAAACAAAGCCCAAAGTGAGTAGAAGGAAGGAAATAACAAAGATCAGAGCAGAAGTAACTTAAAAAAAGAAACTAAAAAAAGATACAAAACATCAATGAATCCAGAGCCAATTCTTTGAAAAGATAAACAAGATTGACAAACCATTAATTAGATTTATGCAAAAAAAAAAAAAAAAAAAAAAAAAAAAAAAAAAAAAAAAAAAAAAAAAAAAAAAAAAAAAAAAAAAAAAAAAAAAAAAAAAAAAAAAAAAAAAAAAAAAAAAAAAAAAAAAAAAAAAAAAAAAAGAGAGAGGAGAGGACTCAAATAAATCAGAAGAGAAATAACAACTGGCACCAAAGCAATACAAATGACTGGAAGAAAATATTATGAGCAACTCCATGCCAAGAAATTGGACAGCTTGATGAAGTGTATAAATTCCTAGAAACATACAATCTTTCAAAATGAAATCAGAAAGATCAGAGAATCTGAATAGACAGAATTATAGCTAGAGAAATGGAAGCGGTAATCAAAAAACTCTCAAGAAACAATAGGTCTGGACCAGATGGCTTCACAGGTGAATTTGACCAAACACTCTGAGAAAAGTTAGCACCTCTCCTCAAACTATTACAAAAAAATCTAAGAGAAGGGATCCCAAATTCATTTAATGAGGCCAACATTATCCTAATTCCAAAACTAGAGAAAGACATTACAAAAAAAAAAAAAAAAAAAAAAAAAAAAAAAAAAAAAAAAAAAAAAAAAAAAAAAAAAGGGCCAATATCTCCAATGAATGTAAATGCTAAAGTCCTCAACAAAATATTAGCAAACTGAATACAGCAATGCATCAAAAAATCATATAATAAACTGTACAAAAACAACAATTAAAATTTAAAAAATTATATACTATGAGCAATTAGTATTTATTCCAATAATGTAAGGTTGGTACCACTCACAAATGAATAAATGTATTCACCACATAAAAAAAGGGGGCGCGGGATCTGGGGAGGACAGACGCAGTGCGTGGCGCCAATTACATCTTGACCCTCAGGGTGGCAGGATGCCCCCCTGTCTTGCACCCTGCTCCAACCCACTCACCGCCGCACCCTTCCCACCGGGCAGAAGCCAGCCTGCAAGACACTTGCAGCGGTGCTGATTGCCCAGGGGCTGGCCCGGGCTCCTGGGCCTAGGTACCGCACCTCTGACCCACGGCTGCAGGGTGGCTGCCATGGCATTCACGCTCAGCCACTTGCCCGCCTCTGGAGGCTGGGTTGCATAGAACTCAGGAAGAGGTGGGTGCAGTATCACCGTGACAAGCTTTAATGAGAGAACTCTCACAGATGAACAATAAGATGCAACCTAAGTATAAAATGGTCAAAGGATTTGAAAACACATTTCTCCAAAGAAGATATACAAATGAACAATCATTATTTCATGTTATTTCATCATCTTTTTCATGCCTGGTTTAAGATGTAAGTTCTGAAGGGGAGGCCCTGCAACCAGAGGAAGCCCTGTGACAGGGGCAGCTCTGGGACTGGAAGAGGCCTTGTGACTGGGAGGGGTGGCCCTGTGACTGGGGGCAGCTGAGCGACTGAGGAGGCCCTGCGACCAGAGGAGGCTCTGGGACTGGGGACGGCCCTTCAAACCAGGGCGGCTGAGCAGCCGGAGGCGGCCCTGGGACCGGGGGTAGCCCTGCGACTGGAGGTGACTGAGTGACTGGAGAAGGGGGCTTTGTGGAAGATGCAGAGCTCACAACCATGATCTTAGATGAGAAACAAAACAAAACAAAACAAAACCTGGAACTGTGAAAAAAACAGTTGGACCCAAAAAGGGAGCATCACAACAGCTGACACAGTGGAAGCTGTGAACACCAGGATACCTGGAGGACACTGCACCACTGAATCTCACAGGCATTCTACCATAGAGGTTCACACCATAAACCCAGGAAGCCAGAACATATCAATTTAAGAAGCTGAGGCTAACAAGAAGAGTCTCAAAACAATGGGAAGGCAAAGAAACAATCCCCAAGTGAAAGGAAAGGAGAAAGCCACAGAAAGAATGCTAAATGAAATGGGGGCAATTCAACTATCAGATTTTCAGTTCAAAGCAATGGTTGTCAGGAAGCTCCATCAACTCTCCAAGAGCTACCAGAAACTACAGGGAAGCTACAATGAACTCACTGCAAACTATATCAACATCAAAAAGGAAATAGAAACTATCAATAAGGGCCAAGAGAACATGAAAAAAGCAATTTCTGAACTGAAGAACACATTAGAAGAAATCAAAAGCAGAATCGATGAAGCAGAAGATTGGATCAGCGAGTTGTAGGACAAAGTAGAAAAAAACACCCAGGAAGAGTAAGAAAAGGAAAAGAGGCTCAGAAGGAATGAAGAGGGATTAAGAGAAATGCAAGACAATATGAAACATACTAATATCCTTATAATAAACATACCAGTAGGAGAAGAAGAAGAGCAAGGGACAGAAAACCTATTTGAAAAGGTAATGATGGAAAACTTCCCAAATTTGATGAGAGAAAAAGCCACGCAAACCCAGGAAACACAGAGTCCCCCGCATGATGAACCCAAAGAGGCCCACTTCAAGACACACCATAATTAAAACAGCAAAATTCCAAGACAAAGAGAGAATCTTAAAGGCAACAAGGGAGAAAAAGGAAGTAACATACAAGGGAGGCTCGATAAGGCTAGCAGCTGACTTCTCAATGGAAACACTCCAAGCCAGAAGAGAATGGCAAGAAATATTCCAAGTAATCAGAACCACAGGCCTGCAACCAAGACTACTTTACCCAGCAAGACTTTGAATAAAGATAGAAGGCCAAATAAGGAGCTTCCCAGACAAAAGAAGTCTAAAAGAATACATCTCCACCAAACCAGTTCTGCAAGAGATGCTAAAGGGACTGCTTTAAGGAAAGGAAGGAAAGGAGAGAGAAAGAGAGAGGAACACAGGCATGAAAATGGCAATGAATAAGTACCTATCAATAATAACCTTAAACATAAATGGGTTAAATGCTCCAATCAAAAGACATAGAATAGCTGAATGGACAAGAAAGCATGACTCACACATATGCTGCCTAGGATGTCCACTTTCACCTCTTCTATTCCATATAGTATTAGAAGTCTTAGCCAGAGGCATTAGACAAGAAAAGGAAATTAAAGACATCCAAATCAGAAAGGAGGAAACAAAACTATCATTGTTTACAGATGACATGATAGTGTACATAGAAAATCCTATTGACTCGGCCAAAAAACTGCTCAGTCTAATACATTAATTTGGCCAAACAGCCGGATACAAAGTCAATATCCAGAAATCAAAGGCATTTTTGTATACCAACAATGAAAAAGCAGAAGCAGAAGTCAAGAAAAAAATCCCATTCAATATAGCAAAAAGAAAAGTAAAATGCCTAGGAATAAACCTAGCCAAGGAGATAAAAGACCTGTATGGAGAAAACTACACAACACTGAAGACAGAAATCAAGGAAGACAGACAGAAATGGAAACATATACTGTGTTAATTGATTGGAAGAAATCAACATCATCAAAATGTCCATACTACCCAAAGCAATTTACAAATTCAATGCAATTCCTATTAAAGTACCAATGGTATATTTCACAGACATAGTACAAACACTTCAGAAATTTATATGGAACCATAACAACCCCGAATAGCTGCTTTAATTTTGAGAAAGAAGAGCAAAGTAGGAGGGATCACAATACCTAATACTGAACTGTATTACAAGGCCACTGTAATCAAAACAGCCTGGTACTGGCATAAAAACAGGCACGTGGACCAGTGGAACAGAACAGAGAGCCCAGAAATAAACCCAAGTCTCTACAGTCAATTAATATTCGACAAAGTGTGCAGTAACATAAAATGTAGTAAAAATAGCCTCTTCAACAAGTGGTGTTGGGAGAACTGGGTAGCTACGTGCAAAAAAATGAAACTCGAACACCAACTTACACCATACACAAAAATAAATTCAAGGTGGATAAAAAATTTAAATATAAGTCGTGACACCATTAAAGTCCTAGAGGAGAACATAGGCAGGAAATTCTCAGATATTTCACACAGCAACATTTTTACTGATATGTCCCCTAAAGCAATGGACATAAAGAAAGAATAAACAAATGGGATCTCATCAAAATAAAAAGCTTCTGCATGGTTAAAAGAAACAGTATTAAAATAAAAAGAGAACCGACTGTGTGGGAAAACATATTTGCCAATGATACCTCCGACAAGGTTTTAATCTCCAAAATATATAAAGAACTTACATGACTCCACTCTAAGAAGACAAGCAACCCAATTAAAAGATGGGCAAAGGACTTGAACAGACACTTCTCAAAGGAGGACATGCAGAGAATTCAGAGACACATGAAAAGATGCTCAGTATCGCTTACTATCAGAGAGATGCAGATTATAACCACAATGAGATACCACTTTACACTAGTCAGAATGGCCATCATAAACAAAGCAACAACCAACAAGTGTTGGAGAGGTTGTGGAGAAAATGCAACCCTAGGGCACTGTTGGTGGGACTGCAGACTGGTACAACCACTATGGAAAACAGTATGGAATTTTCTCAGAAAACTAAAAATGGATCTACCTTTTGACCCAGGAATCCCACTGCTAGGATTATATCCTAAGAACCCTGAAACACTAATCCAAAAGACCCTATGCACCCCAATGTTCATAGCAGCACAATTTACAATAGCCAAGTGTTGGAAGCAACCTAAGTGCCCATCAGTAAATGAATGGATCAAAAAAATATGGTACATTTACACAATGGAACTTTATGCAGCAGAAAGAAAGAAGGAGCTCCTACCCTTTTGCAACAGCATGGATGGAAGTGGAGAGCATCATGCTAAGTGAAATAAGCCAGGTAGTGAAAGACAAATACCATATGATCTCACCTTTAACAGGAACCTAATCAACAACACACACAAACAAGCAAAATATAACCAATGACACTGAAATTGAGAACAGACTGACAGTCACCAGAGGGAAGAGGGGAGGGAATTCCAGGGGAAAAGGGGAAGGGTTTAGAGCATGAAGTTTGAAGGACATATGCATAAAAACTAGGGGGGTGGAAAAGGGAGGGTGGTGGGGAGGGCTGGTGTAGACGGCTGGGTTGGGAGTAAGAGACAGAAAACTACGAGAACAACAATTTACATAAATAAGTAAATAAATATATAAAAGTGCAAAAAAAGAAAATCCAAATGATTATATTGTTAGATGCAGAGAATGCATTTGATAAAATCCAGCAGAAACTTATGATAAAAACTCTCTGCAAAGTAGAAATAGAGGGGACATAATAAAGGCCACTTATGACAAACCCACTGTCAGCATTATACTCAATGGGGAAAAACAAGTATTACTCTTAAGATTGGGAACAAGATCAGGGGAAATAAGGATGTTTGCTTTCACCTCCATTATTCAACATAGTACTAGAATTCTAGCTGCAGCAATCACACAAGAAGAACAAATAAAAGACATTCTAATTGTAAAGAGAGATGTAAAAGTGTCTTTGTTTTCAGAAGACATGATACTGTAAATCCCAAAGATTATATCAAGAAACTACTAGAACTGATAAATAAATTCAACAAAGTAGCAGGACACAAAATTAATTTACAGAAATAAGTTTCACTTTTATATGCCAAATATGAAATAACAGAAATGGAAGTTAAGAAAACAATCCCATTCACAATTGCTTCAAAAACAATAAAATACACAGGAATAAAAACTTGTGCTGTGAAATTTATAAGACACTAAAGAAATTGAAGGTACAAATTAGTGGAAGCATATGCTATATTCATTGATTGGAAGAATTAGCACCATTAAAATGTCCGTATTACCCACAGCAAGCTATAGATTCAATGCAATTCCTGTCAAGATTCCAATGGCATATTTCATAGAACTAGAGAAAATATTTCAAGAATTTATATGGAACCACAAAAGGCCCTGCGTAGGAATAGTGATCCTCAGAAAGAAGTTCAAAGTTGGAGGAATCACACTGGCTGGTATAGCTCAGTGGATTGAGTGCGGGCCTGAGAACAAAAGGATTGCAGTTCGATTCCCAGTCAGGGCACATGCCTGGTTTGCAGGCCAGTTCCTGGCAGGGGACACATGAGAGGCAACCACACATTAATATTTCTCTCCCTCTCTCTTTCCTTTCCCCTCTAAAGATAAAAATAAATGAAATCTTAAAGAAAGTTGGAGGAATCATGTTACTTAATATGAATCTATGCTACAAGGCCATAAGAATGAAAACATTATGGTACTTGTATGAAAACAAACACATAGATCAATGGAACAGAATAGAAAGCCCAGAAAGAAACTGACACCTTTATAGTCAATTAATATTTGACAGAGGAAGCAAGCATAAAAATGGGCTGAAGATAGCTTATTCAGTAAATGGTGTTGGGAAAATTGCGCAGAGATGTGCAGAAAATGAAACTAGACCACTTACGTCACACAAGAAAAAAATTCAAAATAGATTAAGGACTTAAATGTTAGGTCCAAGACCTTAAAAATCATAGAGGAAACTATAGGCAGCAAGATCTCAGACATTGCTCATAGCAATATTTTATTGGATATATCTCCTGCCAACAAAAGAAAACATAAACAAATGGGACTACCTCAAACTAAAATATTTTTGCACAGGAAATGAAACATCAACAAAATAAAAAGACAACCCACAGAATGGGAGAACATATTCACTGATGTATCTGATAAGGGGTTAATATCCGGAATTTATAAAGAATTTACAAAACTCAACACCAAAAACCCCACCCCATTTAATAAATGGGCAAAATACCTGAACAGACACTTCTCCAAGGAAGACATACAGATGGTCAATAGACATATGAAAACATGCTCAATGTCACTAATCATCAGAGAAATGCAAATTAAAACCACGATGAAATATCATCTCACACCTGTCAGAATGGCTATCATCAATAAATTAACAAACCACAAGTGCTGGTGAGGATGTGGAGAAAAGGAATTCTTTTGCACTTTTGCTGGGAACGCAGATTGGTGCAGCCACTGTGGAAAGCAGTATGGAGATACCTCAAAAAATTAAAAATGGATCTGTCTTTTGATCCAATGATCTCCCTTCTGGTAATATATCTCAAGGAACCCAAAACACTTATTCAAAAGAACATAAGCACCCCTAAGTTCATTGCAGTGCTATTTACAATTGCCAAGAGGTGGAATCCAAGTGTCGGTCAGTAGATGAGTGGATAAAACAACTATGGGACATTTGCACAATGGAATACTGCTCAGCTGTAAAAAAAAGAAAAAAGAAAATTTTACTCTTTGCTGCTAACACTATGAATGTACCTGGAGAGCATTATTAGGCTAAGTGAAATAAGCCAGTCAGAGAAAGACAAAATCATATGACTTCACTCAAGTAGAATCTAATGAAGAAACTTAACTAACGAACAAAATAAAGACAGACTCATAGATAGAGAGAAGGATGGTAGTTAAGAGGGTAGGGAGGTTTTGGGGTAGAGTGATTGAACAAAAAGGAAAAGGGACTCATGGACATGGACAACAGTGTGGTGATTATGGGGTGTGGGTGGTATTAGGTGCCTAAATAGTAATGGAAAAAATACAATAAAAATTTTAATATAAAAAATAAAGAAATAAATATATATAAAGTTCTTTAAACTATCTGGCACATTAAGTACTGTATTAAAGTTAATATGTCACTTTTTTAGTTAAATTACTACAAAATTCTAAGGAATGTGGCAAAGAGTAGAAAATTGATTAAATGCTGATTGAAATTGGAACTAAGAAGAAAGCTTAGTGATCAGATATGGTAGGTAATTCCCCAAACTTTTACAAGAGACCAAAAAAGTCATGTGCTATTGACACAAAGATCTTATCAGAAATATGTTAGTAATAGAATTTTGTAAATGTAAGAACCAAAAGATTCTTAGATGCTTTCATTTTCCAGTTAATACGAAGAGTCTAAACAGGTACAGATACAAAACCAAATAGTAAAATACTTAGAAATTGTTTTAGAGAAATAATATAGTATTTTGATATAATGCTACTAACTATATATTTAAAAAGTAAATTATTAAATATATTTAAATAAGTTGAATTTAACTTGAAAAGCAATTAATTTGAAACAGAAAGAATTATTGAATTAGAGATCCTCTTCAAAACTCAAATTCTTAGTTTGGATGCATGTTTTGATTAACGGAATTTCATTATTGCATTATGGGGATTTCTTGGTTATGAACGACTGATACTGACTGGGTAACATAAGGAGACAATGACTATTCTAATGGTATTTAGTAGCTCACAGAATTTATAGTATTATTAGAGAACTAGACTCAGGCAAGGATCAAGGGAAACAAAATTAGAAGGAAGATACAACAGTCATAGGTGTCTAGAATAATTGTATGTCAAACAACTATATAATATTTATAGTCATAGAGTTTATGCATTACTTTTTTCAGAAAAAATTATTGCCAGATAGAAACTGATATTTAAAAAATGATTAATAATGCAAATATTTTTCACCCAACCTCAAAATTGGTTAATTTTTTTGCTTCAAAGTGAATGAAAAAGCAATGAATCTTGTTACTAGACCTGGTACTTCTACATAAAGATAATTTTGAAAGGCAGCAAAAATAGCAATTACTCATCAGAGACTGCCATTTTTATGGGCTAATGTTAGTAAGTGAAAAATTAAAACATTAAAATGAACAGGTTTGGTTATTCTTTCAATAAAAAATACTGGGTCTGCAACATCTCAGAGAGTTTAGTAGAAGTATTAAAAATTGTGATTTATAGCTCATATCTTAACTATGTGTACCAAGTATAGATACATAGATTATGCTTATTTGAAATATGGCTAACTCATGAACTGTTCTCAGTTTCCCACTTTTACATTGTTGGACATTTCAAACCATTTTGCTTTATTTAAAAAGCACTTCATACATTTAGTTATAGTAAATCGTATCTCATAATTTCATGATCATTTAAGATATTGAACGTGAAATGTATAACATATGAAATCAACTACGTATCTGCAAAAACAACAGGAACCAACACCACCACACTAAGACACCATTCATAGCCGTGGGAAGGCATCACGGACATACCACTGATGTACAAAGAAGTCATCTAATCTGAGTTATTTAGCATTTCAACAGAGAAACAGAATATGTGAAGGAAGGTAGAAGTTCTGTATGGAGTCCACAGAGGATGCTAGAAGAGCATGGGTATGTCAGAGTAATTTCAGAACTGTCCAAAGAGAGGGGCATGTATTTTTGATGGCTGCCTCAGACAATCACAACCATTTCAATTATCTTCTTAATTGTGCTTGCTCACCAAGCAATGTCCTGATTATACCTGCTTTCCATGAAGACTTTATTACTGTGTTCAGGAGGCAATGACCAGCTGACAAGAATGCTCTCGACCTTTGAAAGTCCTGGTTCACTTGAACTAATAGGTTAGCGATCTGCTTTATAGGTTATCCTTTCATGAGCTTGATTAATGACACTTTGTCACTGAGGCTGATACATTGTGGATGTGTTGAAAAAAATCAAATTTCTTTTTATTCGGACCTGAAACATGGACTCTCTGCACAGTGCTTCTGGCTTCAGGAGTCTTTGCTTTTGCAGGCAGACAGTCATCCACTTAGACTTCTCTTTTCTGTTAAATGTAATAGTCTGTAGACACAGATTATCTGTCTCTCACTCTAATGATCTTAGTGGGCAATAAAAATGTCAGGATAAAGGGGTGATGCATGCATTCATCAAGAAAATAAATTACCGAGCATCCAATCTGGCATTGTGCTAGCCATTGAAGTACAGTAGAAAAAAGAAATAACAGTTACTCTTTTGTCTTTAGGTCTTGGAACATGACCAGTGTTCCAGACTGAAACTTTGTTATTAGGTTTGAAACTGTTGGATTGATTTTACTGGTTAAATGAACCATCTGATGCAGCATGGTGTCTGGCAGATAAGGAGTGCTCAGTAGTGGTTAGATTCCTTCCTTTTCTTCTTTGCGCCTCCTCTCCTTACCTGCAAATTATTAAGTATTGGAACATTTAGATTTATTTTTTTCTGAAAGAGAATAAAATAATATTTTGTGTGGCATATGCTGTTTTAGGAAAAATATTGAATCTGCAAGTATAATATTTTAACCATATATAGATTATTTAGATGTTCAATAGCATCTTATTTATCTTTACCTAAATACATAATTATTATTCCTCTTTTTTTAATAAGAAGCCAACTTTAAATTTTTATTTAGATTTTATTTATTTATTTTTAGAGGAGAAGGGAGAGAGAAATAGAGGGAGGGAAACTTCGACGTGTGAGAGATATATCACTTGGTTGTCTCTCCTACGTCCCCTGCTGGGGACCTGGTCTGCAACTCAGGCATGGGCCCTGACTTGCATGATTCCCCAGTCAGGAATCCAAATGGCAATCCAAATGTTCACAGGCTAGCACTCCATCTACTCAGCCATACTTGCCAGGTCTCAACTAACTAACTTTCTTTCTTTCTTTCTTTCTTTCTTTCTTTCTTTCTTTCTTTCTTTCTTTCTTTCTTTCTTTCTTTCTTTCTCCTTCCTTCCTTCCTTCCTTCCTTCCTTCCTTCCTTCCTTCCTTCCTTCCTTCCTTCTTTCCTTCTTTCCTTCTTTCTCTTTTTTCAACTTTCTTTATATATTTTCATGAAACTACATAAAGCATGATAACATTTATTAAAATGTTAATCCTTTACTTCAGAATCTTATGTCCCTTTACATGTAACATTTTCTTTTCTCTGGGTGCTTTTAAAATTTTATTTTTATCATTGATTTGAAGAAATTGTATTATGACTAATCTTGGTGCAATTTTCTTCTTGTTTCTTATGCTTGGGGTTTGTTGAGCTTCTTGGTTTTGAGGATTTATAATTTTTATTATATTTGAATAAAATTAGCCACTCTTTCTTCTAATGTTTTTTTGCTTTCTCCTTTCCTGATACATATATTTGATTTCTTGAAGTTGTCTAATAGTTCACTGATGTTCTTTTCATTATTTATTCAGCTTTTTGTCTCTGTGTTTCTTTAATAGTTTCTTTTGCTATATCTTCAGGTAAATCAAAATTTTTTACATTGTGTCTAATATGCTGCTAGTAACATCCTGCATATTTTTAAGGAAATTGTATTTTTTTAATCTTAAAAATTCAATTTGGGTTATATGGAACCATAAACAACCCTGAATAGCTGCTGCAATTTTGAGAAAGAAGAGCAAAGTAAGAGAGATCACAATACCTGATACCAAACTGTATTACAAGTCCACTGTAATCAAAATAGCCTGGTACTGGCATAAAAACAGGCACATGGACCAGTGGAATAGAACAGAGGGTCCAGAAATAAACCCAAGTCTCTACAGTCAATTAATATTGGACAAAGGGGGCAGTAACATAAAATGGAGTAAAAATAGCTTCTTCAACAAATGGTGTTGGGAGAACTGGACAGCTACATGCAAAAAAATGAAACTCGAGCACCAACTTACACCATACACAAAAATAAATTCAAGGTGGGTAAAAGATTTAAATATAAGTCGTGACACCATTAAAGTCCTAGAGGAGAACATAGGCAGGAAGATCTCAGATATTTCATGCAGCAACAGTTTTACTGATATGTTCCCTAGATCAAAGGACATAAAGGAAAGAATAAACACATGGGATTTCATCAAAATGAAAAGTTTCTGCACGGCTAAAGAAAACATGATTAAAATAAAAAGAGAACCAACTGTATGGGAAAACACATTTGCCAATGATACCTTAAACAAGGGTTCAATCTCCAAAATATATAAAGACCTTACATGACTCCACTCTAAGAAGACAAGCAACCCAATTAAAAGATGGGCAAAGGACTTGAACAGACACTTCTCCAAGGAGGACATACAGAGGATCCAGAGACACATGGAAAGATGCTCAATATCGCTAGCTATCAGAGAGATGCAAATGAAAACCACAATGAGATACCACCTCACACCAGTCAGAATGGTCATCATAAACAAAGCAACAAACCACAAGTTTTGGAGAGGCTGTGGAGAAAAGGGAACCCTAGTGCACTGTTGGTGGACTTGCAGGCTGGTACAACCACTATGGAAAACAGTATGGATTTTTCTAAGAAAACTAAAAATGGATCTACCTTTTGAGCCAGCAATTCCACTGCTAGGATTATATCCTAAGAACCCTGAAACACCAATCCAAAAGAACCTATGCACCTCTGTGTTCATAGCAGCACAATTTACAATAGCCAAGTGTTGTAAGCAACGTAAGTGTCCATCAGTAAATGAATGGATCAAAAAACTATGGTACATTTACACAATGGAATTCTGTGCAACAGAAAGAAAGAAGGAGCTCCTACCCTTCGCGACAGCATGGATGGAGCTGGAGAGCATTATGCTAAGTGAAACAAGCCAGGCAGTGAAAGACAAATACCATATGATCTCAGCTTTAACAGGAACCTAATCAACAAGACAAACAAACAAGCATAATATAACCAAAGACACTGAAACTGTGAACAGGCTGACAGCCACCAGAGGGAAGAGGGGAGGGAATTCCAGGGGAAAAGGGGAGGGTTTAGAGCAACAAGTATAAACGACACATGGACAAAAACTAGGGGGAGTGGAAATGGGAGGGAGGTGGTGAGGGC
This sequence comes from Anoura caudifer, assembly GCA_004027475.1. Classification (NCBI taxonomy): domain Eukaryota; kingdom Metazoa; phylum Chordata; class Mammalia; order Chiroptera; family Phyllostomidae; genus Anoura; species Anoura caudifer. Next base: position 188,123 of record PVKU01001643.1, on the reverse strand, counting down.
TGGGGCTGTGGGCTGTGATGGGAGTTAAGGACAAAAAACTGTACAAGAACAACAATTAAAATAAAAGACAAAAAAGAAATAATTTAATTTGGGTCTTTTTTATAGTTTCCACATGTGTCTTTAAAATTCTTGGCCTTTTCTTACCTTTTAGAGCATATACCATACAATTGTAACTCTTTTAATGGTCTTGACTAGCAATTCTATTATGTATGCCATTCAGTACTTGTGTCTATTGGTTGATGTTTTCTTATCATTATAGAAAAACTTTTGCCTGCTTCTCTGCATGCTGGGAGTTTTTATTTGGATGCCAGACTGTGAATTTCATACTGTTATTTGCTAGATATTTTTTAAATGCATGTAAATATTCCTGAGCTCTGTTCTGGGATGCAGTTAAATTTCTCAGGAATAGTTTGATAAAATTTAGTCCTTCAAGCTTTCTCAGGAAGGACAGAAATAGAATTCAGAGCTTATTTTCTCCCAGTAGCGAGACAATACCTTTCTGAGTATTCTGCTGCCCCTAGATTTATGAGGTTTTCTATTCCTGCTTGTAGGAACATGAACTATTATTCTCTGCCCTGTGTAAGGTTCAGGAATAGCTTTCAGGTGACTTTTTTCCCAGCGTCAGTATTTTCCTTGCATGCCTGTGCTAGTTAGTCAGGATGAAGCTGATGACTCAAGGATGGTCCCCTGCAGGTCTCCAACAATCTCTCTCTATACAGCTCTCTCTTCTGTGAATTCTGGTCTGTGAACTCTAGCCTGGACTCACAGCTTTGTTTTCTAAAATTACTGAGACTGCTTGGCACCACGTGAGTTTTCATACCGAGCCTGCAAACTCTCTGTGAGCAGCGAGCTGGGGATCATAGGACATTTCTTTGTTTACCCATTTCTTTGTTTCTTAAGAAACATTGTTGTGCTGCCAGATGTTGGAGGCAGAAAACAGTCTTTTGTGCACCATACCCTGGACAGGAGGTTAAGTTCTTTATGTTTGTCTATATAATGTCTATGTTATGTTTATAATGAATAAGAAAATAACCGCATTGTGCCGTAAGATTGAATGGATGCCTGTATTTTTGTGCTAGCTAAATAAAAAAAATTGAAGCTGAATAGTATTCTGTGCCAATTGTTTGTAAGCAAACTTAGCACCTGCATCATAACTATCAGGAAAAAACTATTTAGACTTCATAAATCATTTCAAAGCATAAAGATATACTCAACAGGTATAATTTTATGGAACTATTATGAAGTTTTGAGTAGTTAAATACAATTTTAAGGAATTTTCCCAATAAAAATATGGTTATTAGTTTGCTAACTACACATTTTTTACTGCTTAGCCTTGACATGAACTTAATATAGAGGAACAATAGGTACTTCAAAAAGTGCTATACTTTTTTTTCTTTTGTGAGGTATATTGTATTCTATAGCTCCACAACAGACATGCATACAAATAATTCTGGCCTGTACACCTATTTTTTAAACATTTTTTATTGTTGTTCAAGTACAGTTGTCTCCATTTTCCCCCCACCACTCCCTGCCACCCCAGCTGTCCCTACTTCCCTCCCTTGATCCTACCCCCCTTTGGTTTTGTCCATGTGTCCTTTATACCTGTTCCTGAAAACCCTTCACCCTTCCCCTCCCAATTCTCCCTCCCACTTCCCCTCTGGTTACTGTCAGTTTGTTCTTAATTTCAATGTCTCTGGTTATATTTTGCTTGTTTGTTTGTTTTTTTCATTAAGTTCCACTTATAGGTGAGATCATATGGTATTTGTCTTTCACTGCCTCACTTATTATGTGTTATAGTTTTCCTAAGCAAGCCAGAGTAGTAAGGGATGATAACAACTGAAAGGTCAACTATATGAGAGAAAAATTCCCTACTTTGCATGAGCAGTTGTCTACCTGAATATTTAAACACAGTCCTTAGGCTCATATAAATTTTATGATCATGGCTGAAGTAACAACTTTGAAAAGCATGGGCTGATGTTCTTAAAAGAAATTCTATTTTGTAAATTCTGGTCAAAGCTATAGTAATAATTATGGTTTTCAGTGGCTATGATCTGAATCATACACAGAACCTGTCAAACTTTTCTTTTTCAATATATACATTTCTTAAAGTCAATGAAACATCTTTCTTTTATTTGTGTTTAGGAAAATGGACAACAGTGTGGTGATTGCCAGGGGAAGAGGGGTGGGGGGTGGTACAAAAAAAGCTGCCCAAGGTCACCCAGCTGATAAATGCAAAGCCAGATTTGAGTCCCCTCCAAAAAATTCCCCAAATTTCAACACACCATTTCATTAGTTTGAAATTTGTACTTTTGTGTGTATTGTTAAAGTAATCAGATTAGGCCCAAGAAGGCATCACCCACACTAAGCCTCATGTCAGCAAACCAAAACTTGGTAAATTTCTTTGTTCTGCTCTTCCAAAAAAAGAAGGCCCAGGTCAACCAATCAGTGTTTGGTTGTACTGGTTACCTACCCAGCTCCCAGACCTCCCTTATTCCATAGGGAAAATAACTCTGGTGTAACCAATCAGCAAATGTTCAGTATAACTTCCTTGTTCCTGATTAATTTAGTATATAAAAATCTCTTGCCTTGCACAGCTCTTCAGAGATTTTTTTTTTCTATCTGCTAGATTGGATGCTGCCTGATTCATAAATTGTTGAATAAAAGCCTGATAAATTAGTAAGCTGTCTGTGGAAAATTGTCTTTTGACTGTATCTACATTAAACCTTTGGTTCAATTGAATCAGGAAACATTTTTTTTTATGAAACACAGTTATCAAATTTCAACAACATGTAGGAATATTTTTAGAAGCCATACCTTTTCTAGATTTTTCTTCTCTTTTAATTTTATAACTTGTATCCAAACTTCTCCTTTTAATATTTGGTGAAGTTTTTTAAAAAGAAGTGTAGTAGAAATTTTGCATTTCTTTTAGTAACCACTTTACTTTTCACTTTCTGAATAACAACCGGGCAATGGAAACAGTGGCTGTTGATGCCTTGTTGCGAGTTCAGACCAGACCAGATGACTGCAAGAGCCCTGAGGACTAGATTCCACCTGCTGACACCTTAGTAAGGGAATTCCTCTACTCTGTAGGCCGGTGCTTCTTCATGTTTAGTATGCAGTAGAGTCATGATCACCTGAAATCTTGTTAAATAAAACACAAATTATTAGGCCTCACTTCTAACTGGGTAAGATACCACATTTCCTACAAATTGTAAGTTATTGATATCGATGTTAATGTCCCAAAAACATTTTGAGTGGCTGCTCTAATCAGTGGCTCTCAGCTCTGTCAGCATTTTGGAGATACCTGCGGAGTTTATAAATGCTGGCAGATCCTGCTTTGCACAGCACTGCAACATTGTAGAAATCACCACCAAAACTGACATCATGCAAAGAGATCTGAGCAATCATTAGAAAATTTACAGATGCTTCATAATATTTCAAGAGTTTTGTCAAAATACTAAGAAAAGCCCTCTCATTGTCTCTTTAATGTCAGGTAGAATTTTTAAAAGTAAAACTAATATTTATTTATGACACTAACTTAAAATATTTAAAAGATTGTGAATAATGTTTTCTTTCTTTACAGAAAATTTATTGGAAGTAATTTTAACAGCGCTTGCCTTCTTGTGTAACATTATACAGAGTGTGCATTTTTTCTGTGCTTTGGAAAATTTTCATGCTCCCTTCTGAGTTTAGATCAGCTTCCAACAGTTTATCCTTTGGGCTTTCACTGTTTTGAAAGATCTTCGAGAGTTTCATTAATGGAAATTTTTTTGCCAATGTCACTTCCTTAGGGACAATGTCATCCTTTTTTTATAAGCATTTTTCTCATTTATGCTGGTAAGAGTGCCTTCTCCAAATTCCCAAATCCCTCTGGCTTCCTATCTATCAAACAGCAGCAAGGTCAACATTCCCAAGGTCATCTATTCCTATGTAATTCCAATTATATTACATTTGCTTATCACTTCCAGCATTATCACTTTTCCTTTTTTTTTTTTTTTGCTACTCTTTTATCTTTGTTGGACAATCTCCTTTTTTTATTATCTATTTTTATAATATATCATGGGGGCTTATCACTGAGAGACACACTTTGCTGCCTGTGTGTGAACTGAATAACAAATGTGCAGTGACCAATCACAGACATGCTTTAAAAAAAGTGATGTGATTGGTCACTGGTCCCAATGCACTGGTTATTTACATAAGGATTTGTAGACCAAACAAGTGAAGTTAACACTTTATGCAATTACTGGAAGTTAATATGCTGTCGTAACTGAAATTTCAACAGTGTGGTTAGGGACTTGTGTTCTTTAGCTAACCTGTGATAACCGAAGTCTGCACACTAAGCAAGGACGGCCAGTGATAATACTCCCTGGTTTCTATCTCATACAAACAAAATTAGCATCTTTCAGATGGGACTCAGGCCAAGGTATTATTTTAAAATGTCCTCCAGGTGATATTTATATGCAACCAAGTTTGAAACCACTGCTCTAGAATAGTGCTTCTCAAAATTTAGTCTTTATGAAATCATTTCGGGGGCTTGTTAACACACAGATTTTGGGGCTGCACCCCAGAAATTCTTATTCAGAGATCTGACAAATTACCTGTTCTAATTACCTGGGAAATTAGCTGGAATTTGAATTTTTCAGAAGCTCTTAGGAGCTGCTGATGATGCTGGACTGTGGAACACATTGGAGTATAGTCTATCATCTGAGTATAAAGACAATGTATCTCCTGAAGGTAGTAAAGCCATTAAAAGTGGTGCCTACTTTTGTTATGATGCAGAAAAACCACAAGAGGACTTGTTTGATTCACAAAGGGAAACAGGGCTCAGAGAGTCATTGTGGACTCAAGAAGGAGATCTCATGACTTAGTGAATCTCAGGAGCAAAATCGCGCATAAGTTCCTTTGTTAGACATTTTGATAATATAAACCAGTAAGTCCTCATGAACTTAAAGCAATTTTTAGTTCTTGATATTAACCAACAGCAAAATTTCAATGTGATAAGAGGTTTGATTCACTGTTGTATAAAATCCCCCTTTTTAAAATGACATTTTACTTGTTCTGTCATTTTTTCACTACATATTTAGAAGTGTGACAAGTGGAAAATGTCTCCAGGTTTTTGCAGGTGAGATGCAGACAGGAGCTGAGAAGGGCCCACTGAGATTTCAGGATTGGTCCTATCTTTCTGGGTGATTTTCCATATCAAGGGTGAAAACATTGTCAATAAATTTGCTCAGTGATACACTTGATTGATTTTGAATGGTAGTAGTTTTTTTTGACTAGGCTGATATCAACACTTTTATTAATGAAAAATTATGATGAATATTTTAGTCTAATTAATAACAATTAGCAGTTGACCTAACAAAATGACCAGAAAGTCCAATTATTTTCTCTTTCCATTTCATCTAATTATGTACACTAATAAATTTATTGAAAGTTATCTATTTAATGTCTTCTTATAATTAAACACACCTATTAAATTGGTATTCTTTCCATTGCCCAGTGTATTATTAGTTTGATAGGGCTGGCATAACAATATGTCACAGACTGGGTGTGACTTAAACAGAAATTTATTTTCTAACAATTCTTGAGGGTAGAAGTCTGAGATCAAAGTACTGGCAGATTTAACTTCTTGTGAGGTCTGTCTTCTTGGCCTCTTACCTATCTGTTTCTCTGTGGTCCTCCTCCCCGTGTCTGTGTCCTAATCTCTTTTTATAAAAACACATGATATTGGATTAGGGCCCACTCTACTGACCTCATTTTAACTTCATTGTCCTTTTAAGGACTCTATCTCCAAATAAAGTTACATTCTAAGGTACTAGGGGTTAGAACATCAATACCTGAATTTGGGAGTGAGGGAGGGGGCACAATCATCTCATAATATTCAGGTAACTTTCATCTCCTCATTTATCACTTTAGTTTCTATTTTATAACTCCTTCCCTCCCTCCTTTCCCCTCTTCTTTTCTTCCTTTCATTGTGCTATAATTTGTCTTCACTTTCTATGCTTTCTTCTTAGCAAGTGGGAATAGATGTTGGGTGTGATAATTTAATGCCTAATGATGACAGTTGTGCTGTGCAAACAAGGAACCTTTACTTCACAAATGGCACTGTTCTCGCCCCTGTCCTTGATGTGGTCCTAGTAAAGGTTAAAATTCTATCATAGTATAGAGTCAGCCTCCAAAAACTATTTTATTTTTTCCAGGAATGACAAACTGCCTGGTCATAAAATAAAGGTAAATTTATACCAAGCCTTGCTACCAAGTTTCCAAAGGTGATGTGAGAATATATGCTTTGACCTTGGCTGAATGTGAAACTTGCAATATAGCAAGGTGTGTTTGTGGTGGACATAAAATGACTTATTTCTCTTCTTGACAATCAAGAATTTTCTGTGCTTGGTGCTTTATTCTACCTTTGAAGTTCTTAAAAACATAGCTATATTGCACCACTAAATGGTAACTTGGACCAAGTTCACCAGATGACACTATTAAAAGCTTAAAGTCAGCAAAGTCTACCTGGTTGATTTGCAAAGTGATGCATATCAGATTAATACGTTGTTTATATTTGTTGAATACCATTATAGAAATGTCCTCACAGTTATTCTCCCATTATGAAAAATTATAATTAAGACAATAGCGAGACATTGTAATTCACCTTTGTTGAAAAGTAATGGAAAACATTTGATCTACATGTTTTGCATTTTAATAAATATGTCACACATTTAAACATTTATCTTGTAAAGGAGGGTTTCTAATTTGTTTTTTAATCTATTTATTACTATACTTTTTCTTCTTTTTTAATCTCTTTTGTGATCACAAAAATTTCATATTTCTTTCTGCTAAGCAATTCTTGCAATAATAAAAATATTTTGTTCTTTATCTTCTCTGATATTAAAACTTAAGTAAAAAATGAGGGTTATATTTGAAAATATAATATTTCAATATAGTCTGTAACTTTTTTTTTTGTGAAGAAATATAGTTTATTCAGTACCCTATGGTTCCAGGATTCTGTGGTTTTTGAATGTTTTAAGTATAACAACAGAACTCTTATAGGTAACTCCAACAAATAAAATCATAAAAGGCATTTGCTTTTCTCCATACCATTACATCAACCATTACATATCATACCTAAAAATATGACTAAGGTGTTACTGGATAAAAATTTACAGATGCACAGAAAAAAAAAAAGCTGCTGTGGGTGGACTGGTTGGGCATCCTGAGACCACAGCCTGCATCCCAGCTTGTCTGTTTCCTGCCTCGCTTCCTCACTGGGCCAAACCCGTCTCTAGTGGGTGCCATTGCTGTTTACCCTTCAGCGATTGCTGCTTTGTATCTCACTGTAGTAGTTCTTTCAGCAATATTAGTGCCCTGTTTTCTTTCTAAATTCTTCCATCTGTGTTGTCATCTACAGATGGATAATTGGGGCCTCCACCGATTCTCCCCCCAGGGAATTTCTCCCTGAACAGCACCAGTGCTGCCCCTGTCTACTTGTTATTTCATGGTTGCTTACACAGATCTTATATTGGGCAAAAATGTGGGGAAAAAATAAGCCAAGTTATAATTTACTCTGATCAACAGGTATTTCCCTTTAAACATTATTGACTTTAAAATTACCAGATGATACAGCAGCTTTGTATTTTGTTTAAGTCTTCCCATTTGGATGTTTTAAGCTGTATGCAACTAAATAATGATCCTTCACTATAAGCCTTATTCATAACAACAGTTGTGGTGAGTCTTTTAGGAAAACACAGGCAGCACTACTCTGATGAGCGGAGAGAATATCTTACTCTTCTACCCAATAATTCTCAGATTAAATGATTTTTTAATACAGTTTAGGCTATTGATCATTTATTCAGTTGCCAGCTGAGTTGATGGAAGAGATTATGGTATTCAAATGTGAAACTCTATATAGAGCTGGTAGCTTAGAATACAGTTAATTTTATAGAGCATTTATTTATGAGTATGCTAAAAGCCAGCATTTGAAAATCTCTGTGTGAAGGGAATAAAAGATTATGGAACAAGAATTCTAGCAACTTAGAAGTAAATCCTTTAATAATAATAATAGTTGCATAGTTAAAAGAAGAAATCACTTCATTTTAATAATGAGACCCAAAGAGAGAAAGTTACTCACTTAAGGGTAAATGACCAGTTCCTAGCAAAGTGAGGGTGGAAATTTTATCTTCACCTGCACTATAACACAGATACAGAATTAAAGAATTATAAAGAATTAAAGATTTAATTAACTTAAAATCCTCCCAGTGGTGAATCTGACAAATTTTATACATGATAGATACCTGGCCTGCCTACAAAATTGTTACTGTTACCTCTGTTTTAATGTTGAGGACTCTGAGTCTTGGTGACATTTAAGTTGTTCAAGGTCACCCAGGTGGAAAGTGACTGAGCAGAGTTTTAGGTCACACCTGTGCTCATTCAAACACTGTAAGCTCTTTACAAGACAGTACTGTGTTTAATCTCTGGTATAAAAAAATGCTGACTACTGAGTTTACATTCTAAACAGACTGTTAGACAATTATGATAAGGTGAATTCATTCAAGGTCTGTTGCCACAATTTGTTCAGGGAAATCAACCCTTAGCTGTGGACCACTGTGCAAAGGTCCTGTGGCTAGGATCCTAGGGACCTGTCTCAGAACACAACTGGCTGCACAATTAGCTTAGATGAACTTTCAGTTCTATGCTTCTCCATCAGGAAAAGGTTGAATTAGGGGAAAGATAGAATTCAAATGCAGTGGCTGTCTATTTCTACCATGTGTTTCTCTGCTAAAAGCTGCAAACAGTTCAGCTTAACTGCTTTTTGCTCAGATATCTGATTGCCTTCACAATACATAGTTCAACTATGTCTACCATGTAATATTTATCTCGTTTCTTTATATGTTCATTAAAATTACATCCAAGAGTTGAATGGATTGGACCGTATTCTCAGTAATCACCTGGAGATGATACAGATACCAACCAGGGGCTGGTGTAAAGCAAGGTAGTTGTAGAAGACCTCCCGGTGAGAAGGCTCGAGTCTTAGTTTCTGAGTCCACCACTCAGTAGTCATATGACTTTGGGTTAGTCCATTCATAACACTTTAAGTTTGTATGTGTGTAAAACAGGGACAATAGTTTTGTCTGCCTCACAACACTGCGAAAATAAATGGAATAATGCATTTCAAAATATGCTTTTATTTATTTATTTTCCTATTCAAAATATTTTTTATTTTTTAATGATTTATAACATGCTTTGAAGTGTAAGGGATTAATATTGATCGGTATATTTTACTGGGGGATCTACAGCTTGTTATGACTTTAATTTAAAGCAGAAACCTACCAAATAGTACCTCATATAGTATGAATAGCTTTCAGAGAACAAGATTATAATTTGCTATTAGGAAAATATGACACTTTAATGTGTCCCAGAGGAATAAAGAGAATGATCATCAATTTTTTGGATGATTTGAGAAGAGAAAACTAAGTGTCACATTTCTGTGATACAACTGATTCTTTATAAATTGTATAATGGAATGGTAAATAATTTACAGAACAGAAAGTAGGGAAACTAGTTCTCAAACTTACACAAAAGCAAATGCATTATAATGGGACTAAAGAAAATAAATATAGAGTATTTTCATTGCTGCATTTTATCCTAATTTTTAAAAATCTAAAATATGCCTATTAACTTACATAAAGACTATAATTTCTCTCCGTTTGTGTCCCAGAGGATTTAGAATATAGCAATTTGCTAAAGCTGAGGCTGGTCTCACTTAGAATTGCTTATGAGAAATCTGAATTTTACTGGAGAGAGGATGTAAGTTGGAACCTTTGGATAAAGAGAACAGCAATCCTCTTCTCCTGTACCTCTGCACTTGGCTGCATTTAAAGGCGGACACTTGGGCACAAAACACACTAAAAACATTGCAGTTGGAAATTGAATACAGTCTGATAGCTGTAATCTTATGCTGCCGAAATGACGAAAAAGAAAACTGACACTTTGCTGCATATAGTGCACTTATCACATTGCTTAAGCTGCAAAGAAACCATTAAACCTCTTACTTAATATGTAATTTTAAGAGCATGTTTTAATTACAATTAAAATTACCCTTCCTCAAGATGTATGATTTGCCAGGTATTTCACCTCCTCATTATTCAGCATGTGCTATTGGTCCGCCCCGTGGTATTTTCTACAATCAATCCTCATGTTCATTTTTAAAACTGGCAAAAAAATATTTTTCATACTTTTCTTATACATGCAATTTGCAGTGAACTATTTCAGTAGTCAACTGTTCTAGAAACTCCAGTTTAATTGCTCTTAAACATCAGGTGCATAAGTAGCACATGGGAGCCTGTTGAAATGCAGATTTCTGTCAGCTATTCCCAAAGATACATTCTGTAATTGGAGCGCATGATTTTTCCCCCCAGCACAGTCATTTTGAAGCAGGTGATCTCTCGATACATTGAAAAAAACTATGAACTTGATATATGTGAACATAAGTGAGAGGAATTTGGGATTTCTGAAATATTTAAAAACTTGTCTCAGGAGAAAGAGAAAATAATTAATATTAATTGAGCAGGGGCAGTCATTGTGCTAAGAGCCTTACACGTGAGGTCTCAATTAATGCTACTAACACCTTCTGAGAGGTCAATATAATCATAACAGCTTGGGTATCATAAATCGTTAAGTAGTAGAGCTGGAAATTAAATGGTTTTGGTATCATTGCATAATCTGTTAAAAAACGTTCATGTTGTAAGAACAATCTAGCAATAGCCAGAGGGGAGGGAGGAGGGGACAGTGGGGAGAAGGGTTTTCAGGAACTACTATAAAGGACACATGGACAAAACCAAGGGGGAGGGAGGAAGCAAGGGAGGGAGGTGGGTTTGGCTGGGGTGGGGGAAGGGGTGGGGATAAAATGCAGACAACTGAACAACAATAAAATAATTTAAATTAAAAAATGTTCATGTCTTAACAAACTCATAAATACTCCTAAATAAATCAGTGGATGTTTCATATGATGAGGGCAAGAAAAAAGATTTTTACAGGAAATACTTTTTAGACATATTACAAATTAAATTCAAAGAATTGGCAAGATAAATTTGTGAAGAGCAAAATGTTTTAATCGTTATGGAGGGAGATGGAAACAAATAAGAGACTGAAGTTTCCTTCAATAATTTATACAAAAGTGTGTCCCATCCTCCAAAAGTAAAGGTCATAAGACAAGTACAAAAAGATAAAGATGATTAAAATTATGAAAGGGAAACAGTTAAAGTACAATGAAATTCAGAGAGTTCATGCCAAAGAATTAGCTTGTACATTTGGCATTATTATAAATTAACTTTGTATTTGGCATTACACTATTTAACACAACAATACGTTATTTTATATGTTGTGTGCATGTGTGTGATGAGGAGGCAGGGCAGAGATGTTGTGGGAAAAATTTTGATGTTTATTCCCAGGCTTGAGCTGCAACTTTACTTCTCTGTTGACCTCAACTTCTTTGCCCAATGCTGTCTTTTCACCTTTCACTTTGACCCTGTTTTTTTCCACGGTTTAGGAAATTTCTTCAATTATTTCTCTCTTTTTTTTTCTCGCTCAATGAGTCACATTTTAGCTTGTCCCTCCTGTCACCTCCCTGAGTTTCTGGACCATTTCTCTTGCTTGTCTATATATTCCAGCCCAATGTCCATGTAGGTCTGAGGTTTAATACCCACAAGTTCTAGGCACTCACTTCCTTACCTTGAGACGTTTCCAGAGTTCTGATCTGCTATTTACAAGTTTTCCCTTAAGTGTAGGAATAATTCTGAAGTTCAACCTCCTGCAAGTCACCTTCTAAATTAAACCAGAAAAGTGTCTTCCTCCCATAAGCTGCAAGTTTGGATAGTCCACTCCCATGATTATTCAACTTGAAGACTTTCTCAATTATGTACTTGACTTTACTTTCCTTCCTTAATTCAGATTGAAAGCAAAACTCATATATAGAATAAAACTTCAACGGGAAAGCATTACATTGAATAAAATCTGACAGGTTTAAGTTTCAGACAATTAAGGATTGAGTAGAAGCTAGTGACAAATAACTTATTATTCTTATTAAGAATTCAGAAGTCAGCTGTATTTTTTAAGAATAATCAGCAATTACATACAAAATTTGCCTCTCTGAACAGTATTTTCTCACATGAGATTAAACACATGAATTACATGTTTAAAAGTATAAACTTTTTGAAAACAGTGTAAGATGGCATGCATATTCATTCTTGAGTTAAATATATAAAGAGAAACTAATTCTTATTCAAACAATTATTTCTAACATACATGCATATTATTTAAATATATATACATACACCTATCTGTCATCATCTATCATCTATAAACATCACAGTGTGTTTTGTAGAACTTGAGTGATCTAGCACCTGTTCAATTGGGAAAATGGAGGCCAGTGCAGGCTGTCTGAGTAGGAAGAGGCTTTGCTACAGGAAATAATAACATGATACAGGGAACAGGATTGGAAGTTATCTGTAGCCTCAAAGTGGGGATCCTCCATAGGATTTCTAGCTCATTCGGTAATAGCAAGAAGGGACTGCCAATGACCTCAGCTACCTGCAATGGAAGCACAGGCAAAATCCATGTTCACTCACATCTGTTCTCAGAGACTAACCCGTTCTCCTCTTCTCCTTTCCACATCCACCATGAATAAGTTTCGGTGCCATTGTCTATCTAATCAGAAACGGGCTGGAAAGCAGATCTTTGAAGAATGAGGATTATACTATGTAAACAAACTGCATCTGAAACAATGAAACAAGGATAGGAAGTCAGTCATTCACTGTTGTGTGTGTGAAAATATTTGGTGATGACAAATTCACAAACTCTTCAAAGAATTTATAACTCCAGTTGCTAGAACATTTACGTTAGTTTAAAAAAAAAATGTTCCTTTAATTTGCATTGTTTCTCTTGGTCTGCTGTCTGGCATGGAGCACGGAGCACCTTTGCTCTTATTTACATGAGGAGGCTAAGTTCCTTTATAGCTGAGTTCCTTTATAATTTTCTCACACTAATTGGATTTAAATGCAATGTATTTCAACATTTTGAATGCCCATTACAGAATGTACCTCAGTTTTTTGATGTTGATGTCAATGTGCTGATGCGGTTTGATACATGTAGTTTATAGAGAGAAAATTACAACTTTTTCTGTTAATTTAACATAATGTTGCAATGTATATACATTTTGACATTCACATTAATCTTGCAAATACAAAAAGATCTAAGATTTTTATAAATAATTGTCCCTTACTAATAATTTCAAATGCTATTTTGAATCTAATAATAAGGTATTTTATCAATTTCTATTAAATTTTGTTTTGGTCATTTTTGACAGTTGTTCTAATCTAATAAGATTTTCCTGAATGCAAGTTTTTTTTTTTTTTAGAGACTGTGAATTAACTACAATAAATGAATAGAAATTAATACACTTTGTAAGAGTCAGGATATACTTATTTTAACCCTATATGTATATATACTCACATGTATTTTACTTTTCTTCCTCACTGTGGTCTGAATGTGTCCCCTAAAATTCATATGTTGATCCTAACCCCCAAGGTGATGATATCTAGTGATGAGACCTTTGGGAGGTGATTAGGTCATGAAGATGCAGATCTCATGAATGAGGTTATTTCTGTTATGACAGAGGCCCCAAAGAGATGTTTTGCCTCCTTCGCCATGTGCGTATACAATGAGGAGTTGACAGTCTGAAGGACGGAGCTGACAAAACTGACTCTCTGATCGTGGACTTCTGGCCTCTAAAACTATAAGCAGTTCATTCCTGCTGTTTACAACCATCCATTCTGTGGCATTTTGTTATAGGAGCCTGAACAAACATTGGCATTCCCAGAAACCTGTCTTCTTGGGAAAATTCTTTCAGTTATGCCTTTCCTTATTTTTCTTTTCCCTCTTACCATTCCTTTTATCTGTCCTTCTCACTGCCTCCACCCACTTTTGAATCTTGCTTTTTCAAACACTTGAGCTCCAATTCACTGGTGTGGTTTAAAAGTAGCATAAAGAAGACAAAAGATGCTAAGGAACATTTTCTACTTATAAGTAAGGAGACGTTAACGTCTTGTGAAAATAAGCTCCATCTCTTTAAAGGTTAAAGCATGATAAGACAAAAACATGAAGAACTAATATGTATAACTTGTTTTCTTCACTGTATAATAGATGTTTCCTTTTATCCTTCAGAACTGACAGTCCTTAGATTATGATTAAAATGAACCTCGGGAGAAAAAAACAATTTTCTGAAAGGTGGCACTTTACTATGTAATGGCATCATTTTTATATCTTACTTAATTGTAAGAAAAATATCCCCTTTTCTTATCCAAAGATTAAAGTATCTTTGAAATCACTGAGACCAAAGAGCTATTCAATTATCTTTATGGGACGTTCTATTATTGCTATAATGTTTGAAAGGTCAAATTTGTACATGGTATAGTGTTGGTCGGGAAAACAAGTAGAGAAATCAATTGAAAAGATTTTTCCTGTGTTGCAGTATTGCATTTCTAGATAACAAGAGCATATAAAGCAAACATCTCATACACTTTGCAAATTACATGGTTAGAATTTAGTTCAGTTATCGGAACTTTGAGGTGGAGAAGAGATGAATGACACAAAAGTGTCAAAGAGGAGATCATATTAGAATGAAGCGCTCTAGCCCTTCACATAAGTGCTTTCAGCTTTAGCTTTAGCCCTAGTGAGTAGAATTAATCTGGGTTTTCAATTGTAAAAGTTCTTAGCAAGAACAAACAAATACAATATAGGTATATAGATATTTTGGTTCTCCTAATAGCTGTATCTGGCAACTTATTAAAATAATTGAGAGAAAACAAGACTGACATTTCATCAATAATTATGAGTGGCTAGCTTTTGTGCACCATTTCATTTTAGCCTTTACGAGATTATAACGGAATTGTTATTCCATTTTTAGAGATAGATACATTGCGATAAAGACTGGTTAAATAACTTTCTCAAACTTGGGTAACTAATAAGTATCAGAATCCCAGATTTCAAACTGGCTCTACCTGCAACAAAGCAGTGGTTCAAATACAGACAGGAGTATCTTCCCTTTGACCTTTATGATATCAACTTCTTACCATCACAAAAGGATCAATATCAGCCAAATTGGTAATAGCCTTTTTTTCCTGGAAACATTTGTACCCAAGACTTGACAAATCAAAATAGTTAAAATGTTTGCACCCAAGACCTGGCACATCAAAATTGTACTTCAAAAAAGTCCAATGTGTTGTAATTTTAAACAGTATTGTTGCCAAGGGAAGCGTTTCTAATCTCCCTGCTGTGTTCCTGAAGAAGGGTTAAAGAGATGGGACAAAGTTCATGGAGGCAAGTCATGCTTTATGAATTTAACAGGAAAAAACTAAGAGAGAAAAGGAATTTAGCACTGAATTTAGTGTGGTAACAATTATATTAGTGGTTATCCACACATTTTTTATCAGCTTTCCTCTCTAAAATCCAGAAGAGATAGTGAAGGATTGGAAAAGTTATGTAACTTTCCATGGGCAACTGGTAATGGAGCCATAATTTAAATCCATCATTCTAATATTAAAATTAATGCCCTTTGCTTTTTAGTTAGTATGTCTGCAATGTTTTGTTCAATAGTTGAAAGTTATAATTATCTGTGATTGGATGAGATTGTTAAGCTAATATTTATTTATTATATGCCAGACCCCATTGAGGGTTTTACCTGAATTAGCACTAATTTTCTCAGTGGTCTTTTGTATAAGTTTTCTTAGTATCCTATTTTACAGTTGCAGAAACTCAGATTCAGGGAGATAAACAATGATGTGGCAAGTAGAATATTCCTTGTTCGAATCCAGATCTTTCCCCACTTCGATATGTTCTTGAATATTAAACTACAGTGCATGATAGATTTCTCTAGAGTAGGTTTAAGATAACAAAACAATTAGAAGCCAGTGAAAACATTGGTATTTTAAAAAACAAATAGAGATTTAGTGGGATATTTTATTGTTTTATAAGTTTTTTTTTTTAAATAACTTAAATTATTATGTACCTGAGTGCAACTATATAAAAAAATTAACAATGACCTCCGGTCAAGGTGGTGGTAAATGTGGTTTTCCTCCTTGCACAACATTAAAATTACAACTAAATTACAGAACAAGCATTACTCAGAGCAATCAGGAATTGAGTTAAAGGGATGTCTGACAACTACGGAATTAAAGAAACCACATCCATCCAGACTGGTAGGAGGGGCAGATGCAGAACAGACTGGTGCCACATCCATGTGTAGTGGATAAAAATTCGGGAGGGATATCACAGGAGTGAGGAGTCCCAGCCCCAATCAGGACCCCCAGGCAGGGTTCCAGTGCCAGGAAAATAAGTCCCCATAAATTTTGGCTGCAAATACCAGCAGGGATTGAGTTGGTGGAAGAAACTTCTGGAGTCCCAAATAGTCCCCCTTAAAGAACCCATACGCAGTCTTAGACTTACTACTTCTGAGCTCCAGTACCAGAGTAGCAGCTTGAAAAGCACCAGAGAGGCATACAGGGAGGACCCGAAGTGTTTCACATCAAGGCAGGAGCTGCGGCACCACTTTCTTGCACACAGAAAAGTGGGCAGAGGTGATTGTACCTTTGCAGAACCCTCCCCCTATAGAACCACAGAGCAGGCAGGCAGGTGCCATATCTGAGACTCCATCAACCGGGCTAGCACTGTCTGCCCCACCCTGGAGATGCACTGACACTCTGTCCCACCCAACTTATGCCCTACCAAGCTGTGAAGACTGACTTTTCCATATAAATGACTGGTCTTGGCTCATGCTTCACAAATTCTTAAATCTTCTCAAACAAGCAACAGCAGGCCTCAGTGAGCCCTCCAGCCACCATACCTCTTGCTAAGTGGCCACAAGATCAGCTCTATCAGCAGCCAGCCTAGATTCATAGCTTGGCTTCACCTGGGAATCTCCAAGCCCAGCACAAGTAGTAGCCATTTCAGATTGCTTTATAGTTCATGCAATATGGCCCCAGGGAGAACACAGGTGGGGGCTGACCTTGGCCTGCACCACCCAGGAAGCTCCAGAGTTTACACACCCAGTGGACAGCTACAGACCATGTCTGAGTACCACCAGCCTGCCCCTGCACAGCTCATCCTCCACCAAAGGAGGAGGCTGGTGGACAGGGGTCACAGCCAGTCCTTGAAGCTGACTGGTCTTGGTAAATCCCTCCCATTGACCTGCCAAAAGCAATCACGGCTCAACTACAAGAAGAAGTTGTACTCAGACCAAAGGAATGAAGGACACACATCGAGTACCCAGCTTGGGTGATAGGGGAGTCTGTGCCACTGACCTTTACAGGACACCTGCTACATTAGGCCACACTACCAAGGCAAGGAGTCATTGTAGCTTTACCTAATCCATAGAAGCAAACACAGGGAGTCTGCCAAAAGGAACAGACAAAGAAACATGGCTCAAATTGAAGAGCAGATCAAAACTCCAGAAAAAGAACTAAACAAAATAGAGATAAGCAGCCAACAGAGGCAGAGTTCAAAACACTGCTTATTAGGGTGCTCAAGAAACTTAGTGAGGACCTCAACAGCATACAAAAGATCCAGTCAGAAACTAGGATACACTAATTGAAATAAAGAACAATTCACAGGCAAACAACAGTAAAGTGGATGAAAATGAGAATCAAATTAATAGTTTGGAACATAAGGAAGCAAAAAAGAACCAATCAGAACAAAAAGAAAAAAGAATCCAAAAAAACGAGGATAGTGTAAGCAGCCTCTGCATCCACTTCAAGTGTTCCAACATTCACATTATAGTGCTATCAGAAAGAGAAGTGAAAAAGCAAGGAATTGGAAATCTATTTGAAAGAATAATGAAAGAAAACTTCCCTGATTTAGTGAAGGAAATAGACATGCAAGTCCAGGAAGCACAAAGAGTCCCAAACAAGATGGATACAAAGAGGCCCACTCCAAGACGCATTATAGTTAAAATGCCAAAGGTTAAAAATAAAGAGAGGATCTTAAAAGCAGCAAGAGAAAAGGAGTCAGTTACCTACAGGGGAATTCCCATGAGACTGTCAGCTGACTTCTCAAAAGAAACTCTGCAGGCTACAAACGACTGGCAAGAAACATTCAAAGTCATGGAAAGCAGACACCTACAGGAAAGATTGCTCTACCCAGCAAAGCTATCATTTAGAATCGAAGGGCAGGAAAGAACTTCCCAAACAAGGAGAAATAAAGGAGTTCATCATCACCAAAACATTATTATATGAAATGTTAAAGGGACTTATTTGAGAAGATCAAAACTGTGAACAAGAAAATGGCAATAAGTACATATCTATCAACAACTAAATCTAACAAACCAGCTAAGGAAAGAAGAAGAAAAGAGACAGAATTCAGAATTATGAATATGGAGAACATTTTGATGGTTGCTAGATGGGATGGGTGTTGGGGAATGGGTGAAGAAACGAGGGTACTAAGAAGTACAAATAGGTAGTTACAGAATAGCCATGGGGATGTAAAGTACAGTATAGGAAATGGAGTAGCCCAAGAACTTACAAGCATGACCCATGGATGTGAACAATGGTTGAGGGAGTGGTAGGTCCTGGGTGGAGGGGGCAATGGAGGAAAAGTTGGGACATTGTGATAGCATAATCAATAAAATGTAATTTAAAAGCAACATATCTGCATCAGTACTAGAAGATACAGAGATAAACATACAATATTTGATAAAATGGCGTTACTATAGAATAGTTTTGGTCAAAATTTTACTCATTGTTTGGTTATATTGCCATTTTATACTTTTAAGGTAACAGAGAAAATGAAAAGAGATCATTTAAATTTGCAAGAAGTTTAAGCCAAGTAAAAATACCTATCTGTAAAATTAGTTTTGCTGCAAAGAAATATAAATTTTATTTCTGAGTTGAGCGCTTTAAAAATCTTTCAAATTTTCTCCAGCTGGTGTGGTTCAGTGGATAGAGTCCCAGCCTGGGAATAAAAAGGTTGCCTGTTCAATTCTCAGTCTAGGGCACATGCCTGGGTTGCAGGCCAGGTCTCTAGCAGGGGGCACATGAGAGGCAACCACACATTGATGTTTTTCTCCTTCTCTCCCTCCCTTCCCCTTCTATAAAAATAAGTAAATAAAATCTTTTTAAAAATCTGTCACTGAAATTTGAATAAAAATGACATTTAAAAAATCTTTGAAATTTACTAATACCTTTGTCTTTTTTGTATGCAATCAAGTTTCAAAGCCTTTGAATAAACTTAATTTTATAACATTTTCTTTTTTAAATGTCTTATATACAAGTTGATTGAGTATATAACATGAAATGAAGCATTTCAAGTCCACTCAATCACAGGTATTTTCATTGGAATTTACTTTTTTTTAATTTAGAATCTGTATGTAGAATTTTAAGGCTGAATTTCTGAAACTGGAAAACACCTACCCAGTGGTTTTGTTTCTCTAATCCCTATAGAGCTATTAATTAGAACTTATTTTCCTATGGCTTGAGTAATAAATTTAGGGGCAGATTTATGCTTTCAGTCATGGCAGATTGGGAAATGTCCAATTCTTTAGCCGAGAATAATGAGAAGAGTTATGGAATATTTACTTGAGGGCATGAGATTCCAATAAGGCAGTGAAGAATAAGAAAGCTAATTCTGGAAAATGAGAGGTGTGCCCAATATACAGGGTTGCTCTTGCCCCAACATTTTTTGTAGATTTTAGGTGAGATGATTGGGTGGCTGAGAAACTGCAGAAGGCCTTTGAACATGTTGTGAAGTTGGAGGAGAGTTTCAAGTGCATATGCTCCTAAAGAGGGTGCAGTAAATTTCCCACGTTCAGCTGGGATCCCCAACGGTTGCGTTCTAGGCTTAAGGGTGCAATCAAACTAGTTCAGCCATGTACAAGTGGAATCCCAGCTTTCAATCATTTTCAGCCCTTACGTTGGGTGATACTTCCGGAATGCTCCTAGGTGACCAGAGGTATAGTAAATCATCTCTGTAGCATTATGTCATCATCATCTGAAGCCTCATTTTATTTCTACAATTTCAAATTTGCAATGCTTGACACTCATTAAAAATAAAAGACACACTAGTATTTAAGGACAAAAATAAATAAAAAGCAATTAACAACAGAAACATACCCACGAAACTCTTGATAAAGTAATTATTAGACACAAACTTTAAAATAACCTTGGTTAATATGTTGAAGAGGATAACAGATGAGATTGGAGATTTTAGCAGAAAATTGGAAGTTATAAAAAATCAAAGGAAATTTCTAGAACTGAAAAAATTGTAATATTTAAAATTGAGATATCAATGGCTGGGTTTAACAACAGAATAGACACAAGAATCAATTAATTGAGATATGACTTTGCAACAGGATCAATAAAAGATAGAAAAAATAAAATCTTTAAGGTGCTAGAATGAAATAACTGGTAGTGAGATGCTAAACCCAAGACATTTTTCCTTTAAGACTGAAGATGAAGACAGTTTTTGGACAACAACAAATCCTGAATATATCCTTGCAGATGAGATAAAGGGAATAATAAAGGAATGTTGTCTGATAAAAATCCCAAATAGAAGGCAATGATGCAGATAGAAATGAAAAACAGTAAAAATAAAATTATCTGAAAAACAAATAAATATTAACTGCAAAGAACAGCAATTAGAATTATTTTTAGGATTTAAAGTAGAATAAAAAAAAACATGAGGATAACCCAAAGACAGGAGGTGGGACAAAGGAGTCAAACTGTAGTAGCACCTCCCATTGTTTGCCTACAGGGCGCATATGCCAGTTAAACTCCTCCCCACCCAGAGCACCTTATCCCATTCCATCTTTATTTTTCTGCATAGCATTTTTAGCACCTGACTATCTATGTGTGTTCATTACTCATATTTACTGTATCTGCATCTTTTCTTGAATGTAAGCTTTATGAGAGCAAGCCATTTTATTTATTACGCTGGTGATAACAGATACCATGGTGTATGTCCCGTAAATCTTTATTGAATCACTTAATAATAAATATAATAGCAAAATATTTACTAGTTTACTTTTTTATGATGGAGTGGTATACAAGAAATTGCTCATAGGTAGTAAGCATTGTTAAAAATAAATTTTAAAGAGGACATTTGGGAAAGACGTGTCCTTTTTGCTCTTTTGCTCTTTAGCTCAATCAGCTCAGTTGGTAATGTTACATGCTGACACAATCCGAGTCAATATGGCATTTTAATAATAGGCAAGGCCTGAAAATTAATGGTAAAACTGGATCTTAATATGGCAAATATGATTATTGATTACTTTTATAAATGTTAATATGTATTATGCTTAGAATATCAGAGCTATTCATGTCACCTCCTAAATATATATTTGCAATTTAATCTAACTGTCTAAATACCTTATCATCTTACCTTTATGTGTGAAAATACTTTATTTGTATTTTTAAGTAACAATATAAACTTCTTGAAAATACGTAGAACTTTTCTCTGTACAACTTAGACATGACCAAAAAAGTTTATTGAATTAAGTAAGATGTTTGATTATACTAAGTTCTCTCTGTCAACTTTTTATTTTTCAATTAGCAAATCTATGTCATTGGAAATAAATCTTTTTGAATGAGAGTAAATAAATAACATTTCCAAGTGGATCATCTAGAAGGAGAAAAAAAGGATTAAAAATGCACTCTATTTAATAGAATGTCTTGCATTAGTCAGGGTCCATATGGGTAAAGTATCACACACTTGAATGAGTTAGTTAAAGAGAAATGAATGCAAAGACTATTCACAGAGCCATGGACAGAACATGGGACACTGATAAGTAAAGGTGGTGTCCCTTAGAGCTAACACAATGGGGAGCTATGGCCATTCTCAGGCGGAAGAGAGCAATTGTGGGCACTGGCCAGAGCTGTGGTTGCAGGGAAGAGTGCCCCAGCAGGAACTGAGGGCTTTCGTAAAGGTACGCAGACCAGCAGGCAGGGAGCTCCAGATTCAGGGCTCCACCTCATTCTCCTCCTGTCTTCACAGCTCCTCCTTATGCTTCCCAATATCTAAATACACCTCAGAAGCCAGAGGGCAAAGGAGTCTATGAGAGTCAGTCCATGAAGTTCCGTTTCCTGGGATCTGAGAAGAGTGGAGTATTTCCAGAGGGGCAAAGTTGCAATATTCAGTACATATCCTCAAATAACTCAGAGAGATAAAGGTTAAATAAAGCAAAGTTGTATTACAAAATAGTGTTTTTGTAATACAATTCAAAAAATACATTGAATTGTATTTTTGGGTGGTGCTCCGCGATTCTGCAGTTATTCTGTGTAATTGTGTATGAAGATGTCATGACATTTAAAGTGAATAAATAAATTTATAATGTGTATTTCAGAGAAAATCGCATTGCAAAAGCTTCAAGTCAAAGTATTTTTCCCATAGCCATGTTAAAACCCACATGAATAAACTCTAGCAATGTAAGTACTCATCAGTTAAATTGAGATTTGGGGGGAGTTAATGGATGATAAAGCAAAGAACAATGCATTAAATGAAAATTGAACATTGCAGTAAAACATCCTTAAAAAGACTTTTTAAAACCAATTGTAACTTTCATCATTTCTAGATTAACCAATGCATTGAAGGTATTTAATGCAAAACATTCATTTATTTAAGCATTTGTTTAGCACCTACTATGTCCCAGGTATTACATTAGTTTCTTAGGCTACAAATCAGTCAGAAATGGGTGGGCACAAATCTTTAGAAATAAACACTGGCCTTCTTGAATTTACATACTTTGTAAAATACACTAGATATCTATAATAATTTCTTATAATTTTGAATATTGGAAACATATTTCTGGAATCTTTAAAATATTAATATTGAAAGTGATGTCATAAATAGGTGCCCATGAATCTATCAGAAAATATTACTGTACCATATGGCATATTAACTTGTTTCTTTCCTAATAAATGCTACTAAGAAGTATTTCTTTTTTGAAAAAATATTTTACTTATATCAAGAGTTAGGGTAAGGGATGGAGAAAGAGAGGGAGAGAAACAATGATGTGAGAGAGAAACATAGATTGGTGGTCTCTTGCATATCCCAACTGGGGACTGGCCTGCTACCAAAGCATGGCCCGGACTGGAAATTGAACTGGTGACCCTTTGCCTTGCAGGACTATGACTAACCAATGGAGACACACTGGTCAGGGCAGAGATAGTTCTTTAATGACAATAGTACACTCAAAAAAGATGTTTTCCTTTAATTTAATAGATTTTCAATCAACTTCAGAATCAACATGGAATATTGTGTTAATGTTAAAATTCTATAAGTAATGCAGTTTTGAGATTATATTAAAATAGAAACACTAAGATAACTTCAATGAACTCTTGAAAAATTGTAGGTAGCAAATAATTATTTCTGAAATTATAATCATTCTAATACATTGATGCAAATTACTAAGAGTTTTATGATTATAATGCATGTAAGTAATAAGACTGACCTCACTTACTGAAAAACTCAGGGGTGGCATCATTTTTTAAATGTGCCTATTGCCTCAGATGGAATGAAGACTGACATTCTTTTAAAGTCTTATGTAATATTACCTGTAGGTCATGCAACATGCCTACTGAAGAAAGGATGTTCTTAAAGGTGCATGGAATAGGAGATTTTACCTCAAGAAACACATCATAGCATGCAAAATTCTTAACATGCCTAATTTATCCTTTTATTTATACTTATCCTAATGGAATGATATATGAAAACAGTATAAAAACTCTTAGTTCATGAGCTCACAAGCAGACTGATTGTGTGTAGTGACTATATATGAGTCAGTGTCTCCGCAGCAAATAGAACCCACTGAGGAGGCTTAAATGAAGAGGCTTTAATCATGGTGTCTGTACAACACAAGGACAGGAAGGAATAAGGGATGTTGCAGCACCCAGAGACTGACAGCACTAGGGAAACGTTATCACTCACAGAAAGAGGTGACTATTTTACTGGAGCCAGTGAAAGCCCTACAAAACGAGAGATGCAGTTGCTGCCAGAGGAGGAGTGCTGATGAAGGGAGAAAAGCAGAACGAAATATCCCAGCTCCTCTCTATCTCCAGTCTTCTGCTGTTGATACTTGCTGTCCATAATCACTCTAAGCCAGAGGGCAAGGAACTCCAGGTACTATTTCCTACAATTTAGAGACAGTTGATGGAGTAAATGGAGAATAACCAGTAGAATAGAGTAAGTGAAATGTTCATCACATCCATCTTTACAAAACTACTAATTAAATTTATTCGGGCTTTAGCCTCTTTTTAGTTGAAAACTAAAAACATTATCTTCTTTGTTGCTTTTCTTACAGCTTTTGCCATATGTTAGTGGTAAAAAAAAATTTAGAAAAGGAAAATACATTCATTCTTTTTGAAATATATTTCTAATTTAAAAAATAAATCTCAGCACTTCATTAGTATAAAAGCAAGAAAAGTTTATTAGTGACTTCAATCTCAAAGTATCTCTAATTAACTAGTGAGAAGTACATTGAGAGACAAACTAATTTTCATTAGTGCTTCTTTTATTGTTTATACTATAAAAAGTCTCTTATTGACAGCACATGTTTTCCAAACAGTCTGTATTATTAGATTAGAAACTTGATACTATTCGTGCCTGAGTACATGAGCAAAAAATAATTAAATTAAATATAAATAAAAAGAACCTATAGTGATCCATCATGCCACAGCTGTAGCATGAGCAGAGAAGTTGAATGGGTGCCAAATTAGAAAACAAATCTATAAAAATATGCCAATTATTGTAACCATAATAAAATTCCTGTCCCAATTAAAGTGAATCTGAACCACGATCATCAACTCAAATTGAACCCCTTAGGACTCCATTGTTTCTAAATGTTAGATGCTTTCTGAACACACATTTGGTACAAAAATTTTATGAAAGCTTGATGAGAAGACACAATTTTAAAGGAATGATAGTACTTAATGAGAAGATACATTATTAAAGAAATGGCAGCTCCATTGGGTTAGATAACACAATTGTTAAACCTTATTTCTATATCTAAGTATTTATGAGTAACATATCTGTGATTTATTTTTTATGTGATTTCATATGATCTTTCTAAGCTTTATTTGGACAACTACTAGCACACCACTATAAATGATGGGAGTATCTTAAATTATTTACTATATTTTCCCAGTAGTATATTCCTCACCAGATATTAGGTTACTATCATTTAATTAAGCAAAATATTGAAAATAATCTTTAAGTTATAAACTACCTTCACCATCAATCTTATATTTTAGGAAAAGAAAGCTTTCTGTCCTTCCAATCCCTGAATTTTATGGATTTGTGTTGTTATTCAAAATTCATTGAGAACTTAATGTAAATATATTTTTCTGTATCTTTGTTGGCTTGGCAAGAAAATGAACTTACAGTCAAATTCTCTTTATGGACAGTAATAGTGGAGAAAGGGAGAGAGAAGAGAGTCTAGTTGTGTGCTGATTGTCAGAGACCCCAATATGTGTAGCATGTGTTGCTGGCTCAGTAAGTACCTGTCCCTTCTACTCACTTAGAATTTTTTCCTCAAAAAAAGCACTAAATTAATATTGTGGAATTCTCTGTCTAATGTCAAGTGAAATATATAGACCAGGAACTGAATTGGGACTCTTAAATACTTAATTTGTGGAGGGAGGAAAATCTATCAGAGAATGTGTTCCTTAAAAAGTTGTCTAATTTCCAGAGAAATTAGAAATATGTTCATGCTCCTTAGGAGAGGCACATTGATCAAAGTCTTGAGACTCCACAAATATTTGTTCACCTCCAATTATAACTTCCCTACTCACCGAGTTGTTTTCTAAGTATGCTGTAAATGTGTTATATTCTTTCCAGAGCAGGGTTTAGAAAGAAAGAAGGGAACATTAAGAGATCAAGCATATCACTCTGAAAGGAGGAATGTCACAGATTTATAAAGGAAGCACATCCATTTTGTAGTTTCTACCTGGTCCAGAACAGATGTCCCAAATCTTTGGTAGCAAATGAATCACCAAATAAGATCATTCAAAAACAAGGCACATTCACTGGTCAATTGTATTTTTATTATTTATTTATACAATTATTTTTTATTGATTTTTCTGTTAAAGTTGCTCCAGTTTTCCTCCCCTAGCCCACCTCCACCCAGCACCCTGCTCCCCACTCCCTCAGACTATCCCCACAACCATTGTCCATATCCATGGGTTATGCATATAAATTCTTTGGCTGTTTCATTTTCTATGCTGTGCTTTACATCCCATGGCTATTCTGTAACTACTTATTTGTACTTCTTAGTACCCTCGTTTCTTCACCCGCTCCCCAATATGCCCCACCCATTTGGCAACCATCAAAATGCTCTCCATATCCATGATTTTGTCTCTGTTCTTCTTTGCTTGTTTGTTTTTTAGATTCAACTGATAGATATGTATTTATTGCCATTTTAATTGTTCACAGTTTTGATCTTCTTTTTCTTAAGTCTCTTTAACATTTCATATAATAGTTTGGTGATGATGAACTCCTTTAGTTTTTTCTCATCTGTGAAGCACTTTATCTGCCCTTTGATTCTAAATGATATATTTGAATGGCTGGTCTTGGCTCATGCTTCACAAATTCTAAATAATATCAAATGAGCAACAGCTGGTCTCAGCCAGCCCCCAGCCCCCACATCTCTTGCTACGTGGCCTCACGCCTGGAACTAGCAGCAGCCCGCTTAGATTCACAGTTGGGCTTTACCTGGGATCTCCAAGCCCTGCACAAGTAGCAGCCATCTCAGGTTGCTTTATAGCTCAGTCAGGGTGTCCCCAGGCAGAAGACAGGTGGAGGCTGACCTTGGCCTGCACACCCAGTGGGCAGCTGTAGACCACATTGGAGCACCACAATCTGCCCCTACATAACTGATCCTCCACAGAGGGCAAAGGTTGGTGGCCAGTGATCTGTCCTTGCTGCTGGTTGGCCTGGGTAAATCCCTCCCACTGACCTGCCATCAGCAGTCAAGGCTCAACACAAGAGGAGGGTGTACTCAGCCCACATGGAAGACACACCTCCAGTACTCAGCATGGGTGACATGGGAAGTTGTGCCACTGACTCCTGCAAGAAAACTACTAAGTTAGACCATGCTACCAAGACAGGGAGTCATAGTAGCTCTACCTAACACATAGAAACAAACACCAGGAGGCTGCCAAAGTGAGAAGACAAAGAAACGTGGCCTAAATGAAAGAACAGATCAAAACTCCAGAAAAAGAACTAAGCAAAATGGAGATGAGCAATCTATCAGATGCAGAATTCAAAACACTGGTTATAAGGATCTCAAGGAACTTAGCGAGAACCTCAACTGCATAGAAAAGATCCAGTCAGAAACAAAGGCTACACTAATTGAAATAAAGAACAATTCACAGGGAAACAATGGTAGAGTGGAGGAAGGTGAGAATCAAATCAATGGTTTGGAATATAAGACTGAATTTGAAAGAATGAGGATAGTGTAAGCATCCTTTGGGTCAGCTTCAAGCATTCCAACATTTGTAGCATAGCGGTAACAGAAGGAGAAGTGAGAGAGTAAGAAATTGGAAATCTGTCTGAAAAAATAATAAAAGAAAACTCCTTATATTGGTGATTAAAATAGACATGCAAGTCCAGGAAGCATAGAGAGTTCCAAACAAGATGGATGCAGAGAGGCACACTCCAAGAGACATCATAGTTAAAATGCTAAAGGTTAAAGATAAAGAGAGATAAAGGTTAAATGCAACAAGAGAAAAACAGTTAGTTACCTACAGGGACATCCCCATAAGATTGTCAGTTGGTTTCTCAAAGGAAACTTTGCAGGCTAGAAGAGACTAACAAGAACTATTTAAAATCATGAAAATCAGGGACCTACAGCCAAGATTGCTCTACTCTGTATTTTTATTTTTAAATGAATTTTTCTTCTTTTTTCTTGCTAAATATAATAGAATTATTTCATAATTCTATTATGAGAAATAAAAAATAATAGAATTATGAAATAATTCTATTATTTTTTATTTCTCATAAATATCAAATTTAAAGAATAAAAGCTATTATTTGTTCCAATGTTCTGTGACATAGAGATGCTATTCTCTTAACTTATTAACTTTTTTACACTCATT
The DNA here is from genome assembly GCA_004027475.1 of Anoura caudifer. Taxonomy (NCBI): domain Eukaryota; kingdom Metazoa; phylum Chordata; class Mammalia; order Chiroptera; family Phyllostomidae; genus Anoura; species Anoura caudifer. The sequence continues at coordinate 159,996 of PVKU01001643.1, read as the reverse complement.
GTGTTTCCTTTTCTGCTTAAGACAGCATATTTTTTACCTTATGTTTCTAAAATCCTTTGCCTGAGAGTGGAGAGATGTTAGATGGAAACACTAAAGTGAGCCAGTTTAGATTATAAAGCATGAGGTTTGTTCCAAGTCTGAGTAGAATGATGACTCAGACTTGTTTAGAGTTGCTTTTAGTTTGGTTTACTACCAAAATTTCGTGCAAAGGGCAAACACAAGATTAGGTTTTAAGTGAGTGGGTGTCCTTATCTGTGGATGCCTACTTCTACACAAAGTTTTTTTCTGAATTCATAGGTCTTAGCAGCCTAATAAAATGAGGAATCTCCCAGATGAAAGGAACCCAGAACTGTGGACTTACTCCTTGATTTTATGGCAGGCCATAGGGTAGTAGGGGGTTGTGACAGCACTCTAGTCTGCACAAAGCTGTCATAGAAGAGATTCTTACTTGCCTACATGTATATACTTCTGAGCTCTTCTTCTTACTACATCATCAGGCCTACTTGAAACTTTCATTCAGTGGTCCAAGCCATACAATGCTAAGAAGATATTTTTTGCAGGGAGAGGAAGAGATGTGTTCATGTGTGTGTGAGAGAGGGTGAGAGAGAGAGAGAGAGACAAAGAAAGAGAGAGAGAGAGAGAGAGATACCTGTGGGTTCTAGTTTACTCATGGTAGCTCATCAAAAGTATAACCTGACCCAGAGAAAAATGTTTATGTCAAGGTTCTAAGTTGATAGAAATAGAGTCCTATGTCTCAAATGGAGCAGGCACTGCCTACATCTGGAGAGGCCAAGTTGGTTATTCAAGTCTCAGTGCTGGGCAGTGTGGAGACACCCAGGGAAACATGGCCTCAGCACAGCGTGGGATTATGTCTCACAATCGTGTCAGAAGTTATGTCCATGAACGATAGATGTGCCCATGAATGATAGATGCTACTTGAGTTTTAACCTGTCCAACAAAATAGAGGCTTAGAAACCAAAATCAAATTACAGAAAATAAAATTATATGACTTTAACACCTGCATTTGAGAACTGAGTTCCATAGGTATTATGCTCACTAATATGTGCATTAATTATTTTATGTATTGTATTTGTGGAGTTAATAGTTTTTGACCTTGAGAATCAGCCTGTGTTTGAACTTAATCCTCTTTCTTTTTTCTTCAATGACTTTTCAAGGTACTTTTTATTTGATGTTATCATCCAAAGTACTTGCTACCATGCCTGATTTATTGTTGCCAACTGGGTTAATAAAGCATAGCTTCTAGTCTATCATTTGGACATATAACACAAACACTCTCACAATGTGCTCATTTCTTACAATAAATAAAAATGAGAGCATTGTATAATCTTTATTCTTTTGTAAAATCAAATTTGATCACCTAAACTTCCTTAGATAAATAAATATTTCAATGTTATATGTACTGAATCAGTTAAAAATATTTCCATTATGATGGTACTGGCTTGTTCAGAGAATGAGTAGAAAAAGTGTAGAAATTGAAACATGAGGCTTTTTCAGTCATAGTGTACCATACAACAAAGATACAGCACTTACTGTTTTGGATTGTTACTTTTCACTGGCAAAACAATATTGTGTAAATGTCATCTTAAAAATACATTGCATGCATCAATGTCAAAACTCTATTATTTTTTCCATATGGAAGAGAAAAAGTCTCTTAGAATTATCTTCATTATAGATTCTCCAAGATGACTTGCAGATGTCTACCTGGACCCTTAAAACCTCCAGAGAACTGAACATGAATTATTTGAAATACTTTTATTGGCAAAGATTTGTAAAATTCTTGACTAGAATGTGACAATAGCTTCTTAAGTCACTTAGAAATGTTTATTTCTTAAAATTGACCTATAATTTTAAAGGTAAGTATATGTATACACATGGCGTGTGCTGGTATGTATTCGAGTGTATGTGTGTATATAGTATTTACAGAAAATATAATGTCAAACTAATGTTAGAGATTGATTTTTTATTTTAATATTTACTATGTTGTAATATTATTATATTACTTACATGTTTAAAACCCTATTTTCTCTATTCTCTTGCTGAACAAAATACAATACTATGGACTATACACATAGTTTGAGTATTTGGAAATCAAAAAAATAAATGTGAAATGCAATGGTGAAGGACTTTGAAATTTTATTTACCATAAAATTATTAAACTACAAAGAAATTAAGAGACTTCTGGACAAAATGGAGGTATGGATAAATATGCTTTGGTTCTTCACATAGCCAAAAGAAGAATATAACAACCAATTTAAAACCAAAAACAACAACTGACAGAAAATCATACTGTATGGATGTCCTACAACCAAGGAGTTAAAGAAGAAACAGTCATCTAGACTAGTAGGAGGGGAAGAGATGGGCAGGCTGGGTGGAAAGGACCTGGGCAAGGCAGTGGGTTGCAGACCAGTTGGGAAAGATAGTGGGTTGTGGACTGGGTGAGGCAGCAGCTGGCAGACTGGGTCCCACATTCATGTGTGGATAAACTGGGAAGAATGACTAGGGAGTGAGACAGACCGCACAACCCAAAGTTCCAGTGTGGGGAAAGAAAGCCTCAAAACCTCTGACTAAAAAAACCTGTGGGGTTGCGGTGGCAGGATAAACTGCTAGTCTCACAGGAGAGAGTCTGTTGGAGGGGCCCATAGGGTCCTAGAACATTTACAAGCACACCCACCTTGGAATCAGTCCCAGGTGAGCACTTAAAAGGGCACAATTCACTTGTGGGAAGCTGGGGAAGTGACTGAAAGTGGGGAGAGGGTGGAATAAGCGGCATTGTTCCCTCTCTGACCTCCCCCCCCCGCCCCCCAGACAGTGTCACAGTGCAAAGAGGTGGGTTGATCTGCTCTGGGGAATACCTAAGGCTCTGCCCCTTACAACATAACAGGTGTATTGAGACAAAGAAATTTGGCCCAAATGAAAAGAGAAGATCAAAACTCCAGAGAAAGAACTAAGCAACAAGGAGATAGCCAACCTATCAGGTGCAGAGTTCAAAACACTTGTAATCAGAATGCTCACAGAAATGATTCTGTAAGGCCACAAAATAAATAAGTGAAGGCTATACAAAGTGAAGAAAAATATACAGGGAACCAGCAATGAAGAGAAGGAAGCTGAGACTCATATCAATGATTTGGAACAAAAGGAAGAAATGAACACCCAACCAGAACAGAATGAAGAAACAAGAATTCAAAAAAATGAGGAGAGGCTGAGGAACCTCTGGGACAATCCAAATCATAGGGATTCCAAGAGGAGAAGAGGAAGAGCAAGAAACTGAAAACTTATTTGAAAAAATAAAGTAGAAGAACTTCCCCAATCTGGTGAAGTAAATAAGACTTCCAGGAAGTCCAGAAAGCTCAGAGAGAACCAAAAAAATTGGACCCAAGGAGGAATACACCAAGGCACATCATACTTACATTACCCAAGATAAAAGATAAGGAGAGAATCTTAAAAGCAGCAAGAGAAAAGTAGACAGTTACCTACAAAGGAGTTCCCATAAAACTGTCAGTTGATTTTTCAAAAGAAACCTTGCAGTCAAGAAGGGGCTATAAAGAGGTATTTGAAATCATGAAAGGCAAGGACCTACATCCAAGCTTACTCTATCCAGCAAAGCTATCATTTAGAATGGAAGGACTGATAAAGTGCTTCCCAGATAAGGTCAAGTTAAAAGAGTTCATCATCACCAAGCCCTTATTATATGAAATGTTAAAGGGACTTATTTAAGAGAAAGTAGATCAAAACCATGGACAATAAAATGACAACAAACTCACAACTATCAACAACTTAATCTAAAAATCAAAAACAAAAACAGACTAAGCAAATGATTAAAACAGGAACAAAAACACAGAAATGGAGGTCACATGGAGGGTTATCGGTAGGGAGGGGGAGAGGGGAAAATGGGGGAAAACGTACAGGGAATAAAATGCATAAATGGTAGATAAAGAATAGACAGAGAGAGGTTAAGAATAGTATAAGAAATGCAGAAACCAAAGAAGTTATATGTATGACCCATGGACATAAACTAAGGGTGGGGTGAAGCCTAGAGGGAATGGTGCTACTGGGTGGAAAAGGATAAAGGGGAGAAAATGAGACCACTGTAATAGCATAATCAATAAAATATATTTAAAAATAAGAAATTAAGAAAAATGAGAAATAGTAGCAAATGAGGCCAGAGAAAGAGAATGTGGAACGGAAGAAAGGACATGAGCTTTGGAGTCAACAAGGCCTGAGGTCCAGTCATGACTCCATCACTGACCAGCTGTATTAGCGCCTTCCTTTATCTCCCTGAGCCTCAGGTTTCTCATCTGCAGAAAGGGCAGGACAGCAGAACAACTACAGCAGTTCCCCTTATCCATGGGCATGCATCCATGACCCTCAGTGGATGTCTGAAACCATGGATAGTACTGAACTATATGCACAGGATGTACTGCATTTTCCAATACATATCTATAATAAAAGTTTAGCTTATAAATTAGGCATAGTTAGAGATAAACAATGGTAACTAATAATAAAAGAGAATCATTATAGCAAAAATTGTTAAACTGCTGTATCTAAACATAAAATTAAAATATTTTAGTTCATTAGATCATTAGAAAAATATCTAACTGATATTTAACTGCATTCTTGAGATGAATCCCAAAACCTGTGTAAGTTAAACTGGCTTAAATGGAAGATACACACAATGTACAGAAATCTCTATACTGAATAAACTTGGAAAATTACAATTGGTCATTGGTTATTTCTGTTGAAGGGAATGGGCCAGCTCTGCTTTTAAGCAAGGATATGTGTGTGTACTTGATTTGTTGGTATTTGGACTTAATGTCATGGATTTTTCCAAGATTATTCTATTTTAAAATATTTTCTCCCTCTGTGCCTATGAGTTTATTCATATTTGTCAACCAATTTGTCTCAATTTTTGATTTAGAGTAATGGTCACACCACAGGCATTCAACCCTAGGTGAAATTGGGGCCATCCTCTCCCTGGTTATTGCACATCTGGTTAACACCTAGCATACAAATTAGATAGACATTCCCAGAGTGAGGACTGTCACCGAATTGACATGTGAGGTCGAATAAACATTTGATACCAGGGTCACAAACACATGCTGTGCTCTGAATAGCACAGAATCAATCATTGTGCTGTAGATGTGAATTTGGATCTAATCCAAACCAGGGTAAACTAATAGGATGTCACATGGAGAGAAGTTTTAGGAAGATTTTAATCTAAGAACATTTATAAGTAAGCATGTACTTTGTTTTCTGATTTTTACATAAAACACTTTCAACTATAGATTTTAAAGTAGCACAATGGCAAACAATGGCAAAACAGAATTTTTGTCACTTTGAAAAATAGTCCTATTAACAATGAACACAAATTTCTAGGTAAACAAAGCCCACTTGAGATAAAGTTAATGAAGCATTTAGTGAAGAAGAGAAAATGTGAAAATTACAGAGTTAGAAAGTTATAAAGAGAATATGTGAAAATTATAAATTCTTAGAGTTTAGCACACACAGAGTGATGTGTAATGCTTCCTAAGTGCCTTTCATTATCATCATCTGCTATTGTGTGTGGGTCTGAGACAGGCATCAGACATCACAGAGTCAATTATTGGGGGAACAAGAGAGACAAAGAAATGGGACATAATATTCTACCTTGGAAGATTATATCCAGAATCTACCCAACAAATCTTAGAAAATAAATTCCATTCAACCATGAAAAGTACTCTAAATTCTTATAAGAAATGCTCATAGTCATTGAGAAAATTTTCAATTTCTGTTAAGTATTATAGAACATTCACAGAAAGCAAATAATAGTTAGTGGAACTTTAATAATTACAGAGCAAAAAAATTTGTTTTTTTTAAACTCATTGATTTAAAATGCAAAATCACATTATCAAGGCACCTATGAGACCTAAAAAACAGTTAGAATCATTTTTTATTTATGCATTGCATGCAAGAAAAAGAAAAAAATCTGTTTAGTGCACATATATGAAATGCTACTAACCCAAAATATTTTAGAACCTGGAGATGGTAAAAATAAAGTTATAAACACACAGTGTCTTTCACTCCATAACCAAGAACCAGTACTGAGTTGGCTACATAGACTTATGAAAATAAATTTATTATTAGAGAAAATGGCTTGAAATAATGTAGTCACAATCCTCCTCAGAGCCAGATTCATCAAAAGAATAAAACTCCTAGTTGCCTCACACACCATGCTAACTTTGGGTTGGTTGCATAAAACTAACTCACAAAATTTCCCCAGATGGAAACAATAAAACACATGGTTTTAAACATCAGTAGAACTAAATGTTTCTTTAGATTTTTAAATGAATGTACTTGGTATACTGAAAGGCCAGGTATGTAAATGTTAATGTGCTTGTTAATTAAATTGAAGAGAAAAGAGCAAAGGTAACTGTGCTCTTGTTTTTATATTTATCTTTTCCATTTATATGTTTTACAAAACCAGTAGACAGTGTATTTTGATGAATGTTCCAATAAATAGGCACAAAAGAATGCCAAATCTTTGTTTTGAGGTAGAACCCACATCCAAGACAGCCAAAGAGCTTTTTGTATTAAGGTGTGGTTTACTGATGATGAATTGATTGTTCATTATATATTAAAAAGGTTTCAATATATTATTAAATAAACTCATTAAAATGTGTATGGGGAGCCCCTTTAATGTTACTTCATTTTATAAGGGGTATTGTTACTATACAATTATGTGCATGAATTAAATGAAATTAGTTTAAATGTGAATGTATCATCCAATAATAGATTGATATAAAATCTACTTGAACAAATGTTATTTATAATGAAATAATCTTGTATGGCAAAACCTTAGATGGAAAACTACAAATTGTTTGCAGAACAATGGATTACTAAGTACCTTATATTTACATATTTGGTGTAATAATCTCAATTTTTTTCTTGCAAAAATCCTTTGATTATACATATAAAAATAATATATATAGACTTCCGGCCAAGATGGAGGCATAGGTAGACACACTGTGCCTCCTTGCACAACCAAAAGAAGGACAACAATTAAAAAAAATCAGAAATGACAGAAAATTGAACTGTATGGAAGTCTGACAACCATGGAGTTAAAATAGACACATTCATCCAGATCGGTAGGAGGGGCAGAGTCAGGCGGTGGGTGGGAGAGGGGTTGAGGCAAAGTGGTGGCTGGCAGATCCCAGGCATGCAAGGCATCAGCTGATGGACCTTGGGCATGCAAGGTCACAGCAGGTGGACCCATTGAGTCTGCGGATGTGGAGGGGCTTGGCACACAAGGTGGCTGGCAGACCAGGCAGTCCCACATTTGGGCGCAGACAAACCAGGGAAAACTAGGAGTAAGACCGCATAACCCATGGCCCCAGCTCAGGGAAATAAAGCCTCAAAACACCAATTAAAAACAGCTGTGGGGGTTGAGGTGCTGAGAGAAACTCCCAGCCTCACAGGGGAGTTCATTGGAGAGACCCACAGGGTCTAGAACGTACACAAGCCCACCAGCATGGAAATCAGCACCAGAAGGGCCCAGTTTGCTTGGTGGAAGCAAGGGAAGTGACTGAAATCTGGTTGAGAGCCAAGCAAGTGCCATTTTTCCCTCTCGGACCCCTGCCCTACATGTAGTCACAACCCAGGGTGGGAGACTAGGTTGCTCCACCCTGGTGAAGACCTAAGGCTTTACCGCTCACTATGTAACAGGCACATAAAAACAAACAAACAAAAAAAAAATGTCCCAAATGAAAAAAAAAACAGATCAAACTCCAGAGAAAATACAACTAAGCAATGAAGAGAGAGCCACCCTATCAGATGCACAGTTCAAGGCACTGGTGATCAGGATGCTCACAGAATTGGCTGAATTTGGTTGCAAATTAGATGAAAAAAAAATGAAGGCTATGGTAACTGAAATGAAGGAAAATGCACAGGGAACCAATAGTGATGGGAAGAAAACTGGTACTCAGATCAATGGAGTGGACCAGAAGGAAGAAAGAAACAACCAAACAGAAAAGAATGAAGAAACCAGAATTCAAAAAAATGAGGGGAGGCTTAGGAACCTCCAGGACATCTTTAAATGTTCCAACATCTGAATTATAGGGGTACCAGAAGGGGGAGAAGAGCAACAAGTGGAAAACTTATTTGAACAACTAATAAAGGAGAACTTCCCCATTCTGGCAAAGGAAATAGACTTCCAGGAAGTCCAGGAAGCTCAGTCCCAAAGAAGGTGGACCCAAGGAGGAACACACCAAAGCACATCATAATTACACTACCCAAGATTAAAATGAAGGAGAGAATCCTAGAGGCAGCAAGAGATAAGGAGGCAGCTACCTATAAAAGAGTGTCAGCTGACTGTCAGCTGATTTCTCAAAAGAGCCCTTACAGGCAAGAAGGGGCTGAAAAGAAGTATTTGAAGTCATGAAAGGCAAGGACCTATATCCAAGATTGCTCTACCCAGCAAAGCTGTCATTTAGAATGGAAGGGAAGATAAAGTGCTTCTCAGATAAGTTCAAGTTAGAGTTCATCATCACCAAGCCCTTATTATATGAAATGTTAAAGGAAGTTATCTAAGAAAAGTAAGATAAAAAAACATGTACAGTAAAATGACAGCAAACTCACAATTATTAACAACCACACCTAAAACAAAAACAAAAACAGACTAAGCAAATGACTAGAACAGGAACAAAAACACAGAAATGCAGATCACATGGAGGGTTGGCAACAGGAGGTGGGAGGAGGAGAGGGGAGAAAAGGTACAGAAAATAAGTAGCATAGATAGTAGGCAGAAAATAGTGGGAGGGGAAGAATAGTGGGGGAAATGTAGAAGCTAAAGAACTCATAATTATGACATGGGTATGAACTAAAGGGGGGGAATGTGGGTGGGAGGGGCTGTGCAGCGAGGAGGGGAGTGAAGGGGGAAAGTGGAGCAACTGTAATAGCATAGTCAAAATACATTTAAAATATATATAATATAATATCCTTTGATTATATATTGTATATAATATATTATCATTTGATTATATATAATATATATTTATATACATCTAAATATTAGAAATCATGTTTAATAGACTATAGCTTATAGGTTTCTGAAAACTTGTAGAATGTCTTATACAGTCAACAAGCAAAAATGAAATGCACTGAATGGTAGGAAAAGATGTCAGGTTTAGGACAGTAACACAGATTCAAGAAAGAGAATGGCAATTTACAGATGACTCATTTATCAGTAAACAGTTTAAATAGTCTAAACATAGTGTAAGTCTCTTAAACATTTCTGTTTGTTGTGATTTAATACCTTAAATTCATCCTACATTCCATAGCAGGAGGCTCATTCCAGGCACATTATCCTCCTGACAATCCCATGAGCCTTGAAGCATCAGTGCTTCTGCCCATGCTGTTTCTTCCATTTCGGACAATGTTTCTCCAGATATTCACAGGGCTTGTTATGGGATTACCTCATGTCTCTCCTCTCTTTCCTGACCAGCAATAGAACCAAGAATCTGCTCCCTTCTTATCCTGCCTACATTTTCCCTTATATTGTACCAATCACCTCATAACTCATCCAAAACCATGTACATTTGCGAGGTGTGGAAAATCTGCTTATTTCTCTTTCAATATATATATATTCTCTGAGGCTAGAACTGTTTGTTGACAGTGGCGACTTAGTAAATGTTTCATTAATGAATTAATTTCAATGGCTATTTTTTAAAGTTCACTCTGATAATGGTGATTAAGAAGCCCTTTACAATTCTCCACATTATGGGGCAGTTTTGCTGTCCCAGGAGGGTAGATTAGGACTGTGGTAGTTTAGGGAATGTGCATGGCGCTTGTGGGAAAACCGATTCTTCAGTTGTCTGAAATTGCCTTGCTTACTAGTTGTAGCTGAAGAGTATTCTTTGTATCTTCATTTTTTTCACAAGTGATATAAAATATACAACAATAAAAACTTTATTATTTAGACCAGTGATAAAACTATTTGCTTCTTAAAATAGGCAAGAGGTTAAATGGACAAGTGACTGTTTGAAAAGTTAGGCATTATTATTCATTCACAAAAGTGTAGTATTAAACTTGAGCTCCCCATCTGTAAGGTGAAAAGGAGAGAAGTAAAACTTGATCTAGCTCAACAAGATAATTTGCAAATTACAAATATGAAAAATTGTTCATTTTAGTGATACTTTGGCATAGGCTTGTCAAAATACCTTGCCTAATTACATAAATTCATTTTTTTGTCATTGAGTTGGTGTGGCCAAAAGACATGCTTTTTTCCTTATTTTTATTGTCTGCATTTTATACTTTGTTTTTAAATAACAAGCATTATATTGAGTTAAGTCTGTTCCAGCTTGGTAACTGGGATAAGGGAATGTTCTCTGAACAAACAGAAAACTCAGTGGACAGCGTGCTCAACTCGATGATCAATGTGCTCAACATCCTTCTGCCTTTAGGAGAGCCTCCGCACTTCTCATCCCCTGCCCTGCACTCCCTAGTGAGTCTGCACTAGGGGTGTCCCGAAAGAAATTTATTTACTGCTGCAGGCCCTGATATTTGTGTTGTTGTGAATTGTTTTTTTCCCCATTACTATTTAGTCCTCTTACACACCCTACACTCCACAATCACCACACTGTTCATGTCCATGAGTCATTTCCCCTTTTTGTTCAATCCCTCCTCCCCTTAACTTCCCCTCAAAACCTTTTGCTGGCATCCTGCTTTCTAATGAATCTCTCTATTTTTTTCTTATTAGTTTGGTTTCTTCATTAAATTCAACATATGAGTGAAATCATATGGTATTTGTCTTTCTCAGACTGGCTGGTTTCACATAGCATAATATTCTCCAGGTCCATCCATAGTGTTGCAAAGGGTAAAATTTTCTTTTTTTTTACAGCCTACTAGTATTCTATTGTGCAAATGTCCCATAGTTGTTTTATCTACTCATTTACTGATGGACAGTTGAGCTGCTTCCATACCTTGGTGATTGTAAATAATGCTGCAATGAACATAGGGGTGTTTATGTTCTTTCAAATTCGTGTTTTGGGTTCCTTCAGACATATTCCCAGAAATGGGATCACTGGATCAAAAGACAGATCCATTTTTAATTTTTTGAGGCATCTCCATACTGCTTTCCCCAGTAGCTGCAGCCATCTGCATTCCCACCAACAGTGCAAAAGGGTTCTCCTTTCTCACATGTTTGCCAGCACTTGTTGATTTATTGATGAAAGCCATTCTGAAAGATGTGAGATGACATCTCAGTGCTGTAAAAATTTTTATTTCTCTGATGATTAGTGACATTGAGCATCTTTTCAAAGGCTATTGAATATCTGTATGTCCTGTTTGGAGAAGTCCCTTTTCAGAGCCTTTGCCCATTTTTAAATTTTTGTTGTTGTTGTTGTTGTTGTTGTTGTCGTTGTTGAGTTTTGCATGATATTGTACATAGAGAACCCCAAAGATTTCACCAAGAAACTACTAGAACTGATAAATGAATTCAGCAAAGTAACAAGATACAACATATTAATATACAGAAATCATCTGCATTTTTATATGTCAGTAACGAACAGAAAGGGAAATTAAGAAAACAATACCATTCACAATTGCTTCAAAAGTAATAAAATACATAGGAATAAACCTCACCAAAGATGTAAAAGACTTGTACTAGGAAAAGTATAAAACACTGAAGAAAGAAATTGAAGAAGCTTCAAATAAGTGTAAATATATACTGTATTCATGGATAGGAAGAATTAACATAATTAAAATGTCAAACATTAAGAATTAACAAAATAAAAATTGGGTTAATTATTTCTGTTCTGCCTATATCACAGAGCAATTGTGAAAATATGGTGGAATAATGTAGATAATACTTATTTGAAAACCACATTATGCCTTAGAAGTATATGCTACGATTTTCACCATACTTAAGTCATTACTAAATATCTGAATTGATTTTTTTAGCAAAAATCCTTGAATCATGTAAAAAGCAGATTGTTAAACTCAATCTTGCATCCACTAATATAGACCATTATATTTTATGTTTCATAAAATATTAACACCATTTGTCTTTTAAAAGATCATTATTAATCAGTAACAAAGACAAAAAAATAAAGTGCTTGCCTGTGATTGTATATTTTTTCTCCCATATATGTGTGTGTGTGTGTGTATATATATATATATGAGAGAGAGAGAGAATGAGGAGGAGGGAGAGGAGGGGGAGAAAAGGGGTTAGGTAGAGGAGAGGAACAGGGAGAGGAGAGGAGAATATCTGTATTTGTTGGCTTTATGATGAAGAAAGATGGCAATATACCAAGAAATGTGATAATTTCTAGAAGGTGGGAGTGGCCATTCAGTTTACAGCTGAGTGTATAGCACACAAGAAACCAGAGGCTTTAGTCCTATGACCACAAAGAACTTACTTCAATGAGATCAAGGAAAAGCAGAGTCCCCCATTAATCTGAAACAAATAAAGTGTAACAACAAAACCCCAAAAAACAAACAAAAAATTGTTTAATTTACTAATTTTGGGATTTATTTGTTCCTACTGTGGTACCTTGCTCTATTTTAGCTGGGAACAAATGCATCAGGTTTCTCAAAAATTTGCTCCTCTGTGCAAATTGCCAATGACCAGGAAAGTGCCAGGAGTATTGATTTTGGGGTTACAAATAAGTTTTAGTAAGTAGGTAAATTCTCAAACACATAACCTATGAACAATCAGGATAGGCTGTAATTAGAAAATGTTTATAAATATACAAATTAAGCAATCAACTTCTGAAAATCCAATGTGTGAAAAATACAGTGGAATAAAGAATAATATTAACATCATAATAATATGCACACAACACATAAAAAATGGTAGGATGATGCAAAATCAGGAATTGGAGGAAAATTAACTGCATTGATAGGCATACGAGTAAATTAGAAAAGTTGATAGAAGAAGGGATGTGATAATTAAACTGATAAAAAATATAGTAAGTGAATTGAAAGAAATGCACTTATTTTTTGAAAAGACTAAAAATTCAATAAAGTTTTGGTGAGCTTTAATAACGTGGTAAAGAAAAATAGGAACAGAAGTCATTATCAGTATCAAGAATGTAAGACATATCACTTTGTTTCGACAGACGTTACATGGTTCATAAATTTTGAAACACTATTAAATACCAGTGAACAATTTTATCACAATAAGTTGGAAAAGGTAGATGAAATAAAAATATCCTAGAGAAAAATATTAAAAAAAATACAATTGATTAAGAAGAAAAATGGAACATTTAAATAATTTTTCTATATTTAGTAAAAATTTGACCCCATAATTCAAAATTTTTTCATGAAGAACACTCTTGTTCTAGTTGTCTTCACAGCTGAATTCTTCCAATTTAGGAAAAAATCACACACACACACACACACACACACACACTTTTCTGAATATTTTTGGAGGTAATTTTATGAACCATCAAAAATCATTGTGCAACATGAATATTACAAAAACAGAAACACAGGCCAATGTGTTTCATGCAAAAAGAGTTATAAAATATGGGGGTCACTAAATTGACCTAAATGATATGGAAGCCTGATTTATGAAAAGGGCATCATTGCAGAGGAATTGAGAAATATAATTTTCAATGACTTGTGCTGGAAATATTCAATATACATGTGGAAATAAATCTGACCCTGCCTTAAAAACAAACAACTTCATATAGATAAAACTTCCAGATAATAATGAATAATTCTTACATTAGCTTGGAGTGTGCAAATATTTCTTAAGCAAAATATAAAAAGCTGTAGCTATAATTCAGGAAGAAAATTTTCATATTGAAGTATTTTGAAGTTAAGAGCTTCATTTCACTGTAGACATCATAAAGGAAGGGAGAAGGCAAGGTCCAGAATGAGAGACGTTTAGAACACTTATACCTGTAATTGAACACATACCCAGAATAGATTATGAAGTCTTTCAAATAACTAGGAAAATAGAGACAATTAAATAGCAAAATTGGTAAGAATCTTGAACAGGCACTTCATAGGTGGAGATATTAGAAGGCCAATATAAACAGGAAGAGACTCTCAGCATTATTAATCATCATGGAAAGGCTAATGAAAACTATAATGAGCCAGCATTACACGCCTTCCACAACAGATAAGATGAAAAAGTCAGAGGTTAGGGGTAGTGAGGTAGGTGAAAAAGGTGAAGGAATCAAGCAAAAACAAAAAATAAAAACACAACAACAACAACAAAGATAAAAGCCCAAAACAAAAAAAAACAATCAAAATATAACCTCATAGACAGATAATAGTAAAATGGTTTACTGAGGGGAAGAGGCATGTGAGGAGGTAGAAGAGGGAAAATGGGGGGATAAATGGTGATGGAAGGAAACTTGACTTGGGGTGGCAAACATACAATATAATACAGTTGATATGTTATAGAATTGTGCCCCTGAAATCTATATAATTTTATTAACTGTGTCACCACAATAAATTCAATAAAAATAAAAATAATACAAAAAGGAAAAAGGCTGTACTGTTAATGACAAATATTGGCAATGTTGTAGTAATAGAAAATTTGCTAGATGCTCTTGGAAATGTAAATTTTGTTCAATTCATTTTGAAACCTGTTTGATAGTATTTTGTATAATTGAATTTTTTTTTCAATTCTTAGATACACACAACTAAAAGACGTGAAATGTAACTCTAATGGCAGCACTGTTTATAAAACAGCCCAATGTACGTCAGAAGATAAATAGATGAGTGAAATAAAGTAGAGACTTTCATATGACAGTATACAACACAAAACAATAAAAAAGAAGGAACTGCTCCATGTAACCCCATAGAATAATTTCACAAACATAAAATGGAAAGAAGCTTAACTGAAAAGAGTACTTAATGCATAAGCATTAAAAATTTAAGAAAAAGTAAAGCCATTCTAAGATATTAGCAGTTTGAAGGTAGGTTAAATTTGAATTAGGAGGAAATAGAACAGTTAATGCTGTGGCTTCTGATGTCCTATTTCCTAACCTGTGACTTTTGCGACATTGGTGATTTTACTTTGCGGCAACTGATTGAACTGTTCAGTCACGGTTTGTTTACTCTTCTGCAACTATGTTAAAATTCAATTAAAATTTTTAAAAACTTTAAAATACTAAAATATAATTTAAATTATTTAAGAACAACAAGGAAGTCTGAGACTATACAGCCAATGGAGAAAAGAGCCTTTAGAAATCACCATCCTGGAGCTCTGCTTTGCTGTTAGAATATTTATTTGAATTAATAAAATGACAGAAAGTTTAATTATTTAGATGAGTGACCCAGCAAAAATGTCAACATAAATATTATAATATCTAAATTTAGCCTGCTATCCTGGAAATTAATTTTATAATTAAAAATGTAAATGTTATTACAGAAATGGACTGATAAAGTTGATTTTGGTTGGAGAACTGTATTGAGTACATTTTAATAAAGTAGAATACATTTTTATAGGAAACAGTCAGTTTTGAAAATTAGCAGCCTCCAATTTTACATATTGTTAATTTTAACTGAATTATCTGAAAAATGTCTTCTTTTATCTAGTCATTTGCATAGATTCACAGTAATAAAATCCATATTAATGCAAATTAATTTTAAATAATTACTTTCTGAAATAGCTCTAAGGTTTGAAATTTGTTTACTGTGAACAAAGAAAACAACTATTGAAGTTGCCTCTGTAGAATGAAATTACTGCTAATACTTCTCTGTTTGAACCCTATCCCACAGTTAGGATGCTGAAGAATCAAATGAATCTAATTGCGAGTCTTCAGAATATTGCTATTCTATCAATAAGACATGTAGTCATTTCTCAACAAAACACTATAGTCTTAAAAATTGTCACATACTAAAAAATAAGGGATCAAATGAATACTCAGCTTATAATGTTCACTGTATCAAGCTACTTCATAACAGTTTACCAACCATTTATCATAGAGCAATGTAATTAATACTTACGACTTTATACATTTAATTATAATGATGAGCTTCATTTGGATAAATACTCACTAGATATATTAAAAATACTTATATCAAAGATGTTAATAGTGAACAGTATTATTGCTTCTTCATATCCAAATCACTTTGTACACACACATGCAAGCACACGCATTCCATGTTTCTGTGTTTCTTTTTTTGGTTCTTAGTAGATCTTATGACTGAAATAAAGCACAGAGATAGGAGAAGAATGTGCAGTAAGTATTCTGTTCATATAGGTAAAATAGGCAAGTAATGAACAGGTCTTAATCTACTTATTTTTATTTATAAAGCAACAATTCTGGTCAATATACATTTTGGGTCTTGCAGATTAAACCACAGATATTCCAAAGGAAAACCAGCATTCACAATAATAACAGAGACTTAAAATTTTTATAGTATATAAAGTGTTTTTCATTTGCCTGATCCCATTGTATCCTTGCAACAATTTCCTGCAGTTGGCAGGGCAGGTTTATAGATGAGTAAATGATACCTTAGAGAAATGAAAGGAACAACTTAATCATATAACTGCAAATGTAAATTGTAGGTGGAATCTTTTAGTAACCAAATAAATGTTTTCTCAATATATTAGCCACTTTCTGCATTTATCTTGTCATACTATACACTCACACAGATATACCAAAAACAAATATAATAATAAACAGATTGCTTCTGCTCACAAGCATAAAATATAATGTCTTTAGTAAATGTCTTCAATAAACAACTCAGAATTTGTTGGTTCTAATATTTGTATCACTTTCAAAACATCTTCAGCATCTTCAGTGTTCTCAACTTCTTTTTTTATTAATTTATTCTTTAAAAAAATTGTTTTTCCAGTACAATTGTCCCCATTTTCACCCCACCATGCTCCCCCTCCCCCTCCATCCCCATCTCCCACCCTTATACCTACCCCCTTTGGCTTTGTCCATGTGTCCTTCATGCAAGTTCCTTGTTGGTACCCCCTCATTATCCCCTATTATCCCTCTCCCTCCTCCCCTCTGGTTACTGTCAGTTTATTCTTTATTTCAATGTCTCTGGTTATATTCTGCTTGCTTATTTGTTTTGTTGATTAGGTTCCACTTATAAGTGAGATTACATGGTATTCTGCCATCTTCCTCCTCAACTTCTCATTTGTTTTTTGAAAATTGAACCATGGAAACTTTCTTAATTAATTGGAACTTAATATTGAATGACTGATAGAATTACTTGGAAATAATTTTCTATAGAATTTAAAAATGTAAAACCAGTTGAGAAAATTGAGAAATTCGGTCCTTTTCAAGATTGACTGTTGAGAAAAATCAATATATAAAAATCTCAAATAACAAACCAGATGAATAACAAATTATTGGTTACATGAAAAAAATTTGTTTTAGAAAATATATATATGCAGAAATTCAATCAGTGACAAATGTTTCTAAACTACAATGTGATCACAGGTACATAAATTTAGTTCATAAGTTACAATTTAGTGGATAATCTGTCTTGTAAAAGATGGTGGACCATCTAACAGTCAGTGAGCCTTGGCTGTAAAAGCCAATGAGGGGTCCTATTCAAAATCTAATGGATTCTTGAAGGTGGGGTTGGAACTGGAGCTGAGGTACAGCTCTTCCTCAGTTACAGATTTTTACCCCATTACTCCAAAGTGGGTGACCACTACTGTCTCACTGCCTCAGGGAAGTCTAGAGAAAGGGTTTAGGTGTGTTAGTTCTGGAGATAGAAGTCCAATTTTCAAAGTTTATTAGCTATGTGATCTTGGGCAAGTTTATTAAACTCGAGCTTCAGTTTCTCCATCTATGAAAAAGCAATAGTAATAAAACCTGTCTTAAAGGGATGTGAGAAAACTAAATTCAAGAAAAGCCTTTCTTACAGTATTTGTCACATAGTGAGTACTCAGTGTATTGTCGTTATTATTACTGTCATTATTATTAATATTATTTCTATTTTATTCAGTCTTTTAACATTTCAAGTACAGAATCACAAGCTCACATCCTCAGAGCCGTGCTTGTATTTTGGGTTCTCTGATGAGTTCAGTGATGTATGAGAAACTTAGCTGGTTTTTCCATTCTTACCATTGCTTAAATTTCTTATTGGTAAGGATGGATATATCAGCTAGGTTTTTCATACCTTGGAATACAAGTGCCTCATGATGAGAACTGGGCAGTTTTGTAAATTAATTTTCACTAGGTTGTAATCTCACTGTAATCTGCTTAGTAAATTCTAGAGAAAGAAAAGTTCTCAATCATATACCACATTATTGCATTTTACTTGTTCGAAAGAGAGAGAAAAATGTTCTGGGATGAAGAAGGATATTTTTGAGAAATTGCAGGAAATGCAAATTAGAATTAAAAGAGTGAGACCAGATTTCAGGGAGTGTTTACTTGGGACATTAAGTGGGAAAAATGAAATCAGTGAGAGCAAATTTATTTCATCTTTCTGATCTACTCTTATGGATTATAAGAGGCTTTCAAGATTTTTGAGTCAAAATGATTGTAAGGACATATCTTCATGCCCTTCAGAAAAGCTTACTGTCATCAATTATCTATGTCTTTCTTGAAGTATGAAAGAACACATCAGATGTGTTTGCAATACTAAGCTAGAAATAGAGACTTGAGAAATCTCGGCTACCGGAGTCTTTAAGGAAGATTGGTTTGGGAAAATTGAAGAGGCAAGGCTAAATCAGAGAGACTAAGTGGCTATTATAATAAATCAAGTAGATTCTTCCCAACATCTTTTTGTTTTTTTTAAGATGTGTATTTTTTGAGGGTCTATCTAGAAGGCTTATAGTTCTTTTGAAGTATCTAAAAGCAACCTGTAGTTCTAAAGGTTAACACTGCAAAGTAGATGTGTCTATGATTCAAGATGTTCCTGGTTATGGTATATCAACAACACACTCTAAAATTCAGGGCTTTAAAGCAAGAAATGTTCATCTATCATTCATGGTATATATTCACGACATGCTAACAGAGGACCCCACCTACATCTTCCATCCTTAGGGATTCAGATTGATCGAAACTCCACCATGTAGAAGGCCCAGCTGAAGAGAGAAGACAGAGATGCAGCGTCTTATAGTGGCAAATAAATATTCTGACCTAAAAGTGACGCTGGAACTCAGGACCACTGTCCAGGCTGGGCACATGATTCTACCAAACACAAGGGGTTAGGAACAGTGAGGTAATGTTCTTCCATGTGCCTGGAACATATATGAAGCAGATATGGGTGTGCAATAGAAAAAATTTTCTCCAGTATAATAGAAATGATATATCTAACATATGATGCCAATATTTCTGAACTGGAAAAGTGAGAGCTCCTCTGTTAGGAAAATTAATAATGATAACAATGATTAATAACTTTATCAAAATTTGTCAAATGCCTTGCTACATGTCATTATTTGATCTTTATAAGGACTCCATTCGGATATTGGCACAGATGATGTTTTCATTATTGAGCTGATATGGAACCTAAGACTCAGAAATATTAAAGGATTGATGTTAGTCAAGTGGCTCGTTTAGTACCAACCAAACTTCTGTATTCAAATCCAGCAAAGTAATATTTTATGTTACTGTTTCTCTAATTCACTAGGGAATCTCATTAAAGAAGATTCTGAATCAGTAGATAAACTGCACATCATTTTCTGTAACTTCTCAGACACCATAAACCCACATTTCCTCTCTGCTATTCTTCCATGTTTGAAAGTCCTTCTGAGGCAGAGCAGGAAGTACATGTTAAATTGCACAAATGTCCTTGAATTTTGTAAAACTTTTCAAAATGTACAGATGATAAGCAAAAGCCACATGATTTTTGAGACTGTACACTTGGTTCACCTCTAGATTATGATGCGAGTCTGCTGGTGTGTGTACTGGTGCTGTGCAGGCTGTCTTCTCAGCAGCAAGTCTGAACGCACAGAGGTTCAGCGGAGAAGGCAATTGAGTGCTGACTGAGTACTAATGGTAAATTTCACTGTGTTCACAACACACTGATAGTATTAAAACTAGTGTTTTGTGAAAATTGTATTTTCTTTCTTAAGTTTCCACAGAGAAATCACTTTTTGCCACTTGACTATACATTTGACATTTTGCAAGGTTAAGTGTAGCTCTCATAAATAACATCTCTAGGTCATTCATTGTGTGCTACTGAATTCAAAGCAGAGGGGCTGAACAAAAAAATCATTTAACTTCAAGGACAAAACAAAAGACAATTGACTGAAAGCATATCTGTGAGTCTGGTTAGTCAGAGGGTCTTTGGGAAAAATCTGTCTGGGACTGGTGATCAAGTTACCTGCCAAACTCTGAAGGGACATATTATTTGGGTTTTGACACTTTGCTTGATCACACCTTTAAATCACCATCATGGGTTTGATTTGCCTCGTCAGATCAAGCAACAAAAATTTTTGATGATACACTCTTTTTTGAATTTTCTTATTTAAACTTCTCCAAATAAATCTATATTTTGCATTGAGCTAAACTAATTGGCCATACAGTTCTCTCCTTAACAACAAGGTATTTAGAGTAGTCACCACGTTTCCTTAAGCATGGTCAAATTACCATTTTAGCAGGCTGGGGAAACATTTATGATGTTAACTCCCTAGAAAAATATGTGATGGACTGCAGGTCATTTTGACATTAATTATATAGGAAAAGGAGCAAAGGTACAGGTTATCAAAGACTCTTGGACAAATGACTAATTGCCTATAAAACCTACAGTTGAATTCAGTTATAACAGCACTCATGGAAATATCATATCATTTTTTGATTTATATTCTATTTTAAATAAAATTACTTAAGATGTGGAATATTTATGACTTAATTAGAAGTATAAGCATACAAACATAATTTTTCATTATGTGAAATGCTAGTATATGTTAGAGATTCAGATACATTTATTCAGTTATTAGAGAATAACAAATATGATGTCCTACTCCATTCTGAAAGGGTAGAATAGGTATTATGGGGATAACAAAGATAATATATTGATAATAATATCATATGTTCATGATAGTAATAATCATCTTTCCCCTGAGTTCTTAGATATATTTAAAAACTTATCAGTACCTAAAATAAATAGGATGGTATCAATTTATGTTGCTACCAGTTGTATATAAAAGTGGTCATTTGACTGTAGATTAATGAGCACTATTATCATACTTTCACTTTTTCTGAGAAAGAAGGAAATCTTAATTTACAAAGGTTTTTGTCATGTGTGTTTTATTTGTATTTTTGTATTTTTTATTTGTATTTTATTTGTATTTTGGATTGCTAGTTCATTTTAAAGCCTTTGTCTTTTTATTTATTTAGAGAAAGTTACAATATTAAGAATATAACATTTCACCATATTTACAAAATTTTAGTTATCATGTAAGACTGTTTTTAGAGCTGTATTAAGTTCCACATGGCCATATTGGCATAATCTGTAATAGTAATAATAAGGCTTGCTTTTGTAGACAAAATAATGAAGGTTACATAAGTTACTAGATAATACTGGGCCAGATTTTAGAAGTATGTTTTCTAAATGTTTAACATACTGATCATTCCAATCTTACAGAAACTCTTTCATAGAATAGAAAATGGGATAAAACTCCCCAAGTACTTCTATGTAGCTGGGATAATGATTGAACCTAAATCAGACAAAGACAGGATCAGAATAAAAAGCTGTAGACTAGTTTCACCTACATAGATGCAAAAGTTCTGATCCAGAGTAACTTGTGGTGTAGTTAAATTAGGGATAATCCCAGAAATAAAAAGATTAAATGAGACAAAAGATGAATAAGAAGAAAAGCTATCTAGTCACATAGATAAGAAACATACCATTTGATAGCCAGTAATTATTTATTATAAAAATTCATTAATTAAAAAAAACAAAAAATACACTCTCAACACATTAAAGGGTATTAACTCAGTTGAAGACTAGCTACTAAATACTAAACATTTATGAAACAAGACCCGGAAGATGGCAGCACAGTAGGAGGAGGCAGATTCCACTTCCCCCTACACATGGGAGAAAATCCTAGCCTATCTACAGAGGAACAGAGCAGACAGCCAACAGTACCACAGCATATATGAAAATAGGAGATGAAAAACTGTAGCAGACATTGAAAAACCAGATGGTAAGGAGAATTCTTCAGGACAATAAGAGCCCAGGGATCAGCACGGAGACCAGGGTGGCTGAAGCCCTGGGCCCGGCGCTTACTGGGTCTGCCACAGGGCTCTAGGGAGGGAGCCGGGTCAACCACTTGCTCCCCAGCCAAACAAGGGTTGAGCAGCAATGGGAGAGACCTGCTTGCTTGAAGTCACAGAGAGAGAACTTAAAGTCTGAGTGGCAAACATGCTGGGACTGTGAGCACCCACACATAGCCCTGGGTGGAGTGCACACTGGAGCCCGTGTGACCAGAGGCACCTGCAACTGGAGGAGGGGGCTTTGTGGAAGACACAAAGCCCCTGTGAGGAACCTGGGGAGTACAAGTAATCCGTGGGAGAACCAGAGCCCATGCATGTGAACCCAGGGAGTATGCATGATCCAAGGGAAACCCGGAACCCACACCCAGAAACTCTGGCATGCACACACTGCAAAGGAGAACCAGAGCTCATACATGTAAACCCGGAGAGTGTGCACAATCTGTGGGAAACGTGGAGCCCACCCCTGTGAACCCAGGGTGATCCTGGGCAATGCGGGAAACCTGCGGAGCCCACACTCTTAAACTCCATCAGCACCCACGCTCTGTAGGAAACCCAGAATCCACACCCCAAAAAGGGGGGATCCCAACAGCTGAGACAGTGGAAGCTGTGAACACTAGGATACCCCAAGGAGACTGCACCCCTGAATCTCACAGGTATTCTGCCGCAGAAGTTCACACCATAAACCCAGGGAGCCAGAACAGATCATTTAAGAAGATGAGGCTAACAAGGAGAGTCTCACAAACAATGGGAAAACAAAGAAACAATCCCCAAATGAAAGGAGAGGAGGAAGTCCCAGATGAATGCTAAATGAAACAGAGGCAACTCAACTATCAGATATTGAGTTCAAAGCAATGGTTGTCAGGAAGCTCCATGAGCTCTCAATGAGCTACCAGAAACTACAGAGAAGCTACAATGAACTCAATGCAAATTATATCAACATGAAAAAGTAAATAGAAACTATCAACAAGGGCTAAGAAGAAATGAAGAATACAATTTCTGAACTGAAGAACACAGTGGAAGGAATCAAAAGCAGAACTGATGAAGCAGAAGATCGGATCAGCGAGTTGGAGGACAAAGTAGAAAAAAATACCCAGAAAGAGCAAGAAAAGGAAGAGGCTCAGAAACAATGAAGAGGGATTAAGAGAAATGCAAGACAATATGAAAAGTAACAATATTCTTATAATAAAGATACCAGAAGGAGAAGAAGAGCAAGGGATAGAAAACCTATTGAAAAAGTAATGATGGAAAACTTCCCTAATTTGATGAGAGAAAAAGTCACACAAATCCGGGAAACACAGAGAGTCACAATCAAGAGGAACCCAAAGAGGCCCCCTTCAAGATACATCATAATTAAAGTGGCAAAATTCCAAGACAAAGAGAGAGTCTTAAAGGCAGCAAGGGAGAAAAAAGAAGTAACATACAAGGAAGCCCTGATAAGGTTAGCAGCTGACTTCTCAATGGAAATGCTCCAAGCCAGAAGAGAATGGCAAGAAATATTCCAAGTAATGAGAACCAGAGGCCTGTAACCAAGACTACTTTACCCAGCAAGGCTTTCAATCAAGATAGAAGGCCAAATAAGGAGCTTCCCAGACAAAAGAAGTCTAAAAGAACACACCTCTACCAAGCCAGTTCTGCAAGAGATATAAAGGAACTGCTTTAAGGAAAGGACAGAGAGAGAGAGGAACACAGGCAGGAAAATGGCAATGAATAAGTACCTATCAATAATAACCTAATATGTAAATGGATTAAATGCACCAATCAAAAGACAATAGCTGAATGAATAAGAAAGCATGACTCACACATATGCTGCCTACAATAGACCCACCTCAGGACAAAAGACCTATACAGACTCAAAGTGAAGGGCTGGAAACAAATTTTTCAAGCAAATGGACAGAAAAAAAAAAAAAAAGCTGGGATAGCAATGCTCATATCAGACAAAATAGACTTCAAAAGAAGAGCCATAAAGAGAGACCCAGAAGGTCACTTCATAATACTCAAGGGAAGAATCCACCAAAAAGATATAAATATTGTAAATATATATGACCCAACATAGAAGCACCTGAAACATAAAGAAAATCTTAGAGGACTCAAGAAAGATATTGGCAGCAACACAATTATAGTAGGGGATTTCAACATCCCACTGTCAAAAATGAACAGATCTTCCAAATAAAGTATCAACCAAGATATTGTAGCACTGAACAACACTCTAGATGAAATGGACTTAACTGATATATATATAAAGCCCTTCATCCCAAAGAAACTAAATACACATTCTTTTAAAATGCACATGGAACATTTTCAAAGATAGACCACATGATAGGACACAAAACAAGCCTCAACAAATTCAAGAAAATTGAAATCACACCAAACATTTTCTCTGACCACAAGGGACTGAAACTAGAAACCAACCCCAAGGGGAAAAAACCCAAATACTCAAAATCATGGAGATTGAATAGCATGCTATTAAACAATGAATGGGTCAAGAATGAAATTAGGGAAGAAATTAAAAAGTTTCTGGAAACGAATGAAAAGGAACTCACAATAACCCAAAACTTATGGGACACAGCAAAGGCAGTCCTAAGATGGAAGCTCATAGTGATGCAGGCCTACCTAAAAAAGATAGAAACATTTCAAACAAACAACCAAACCCTACACATACAAGAACTTGAGGAACAACAACAAAGACAGTCCAGAGCAAGTAGAAGAAAGGAAATAACCAAGATCAGAGCAGAATTAAATGACATAGAGACTAAAAGCACAATTCTAAGGATCAATGAATCCAGGAGCTGGTTCTTTGAAAAGATAAACAAAATTGACAAGCCTTTAAGCAGGCTCATCAAGAAAAAAAGAGGCAAGACCCAAATTAACACAATCAGAAATGAAAGAGGAGAGATTACAACTGACACCACAGAAATACAAAGGATTGTAAGAAATTACTATGAAGAACTGTATGCCAAGAAATTTGAAAACCTAGGTGAAATGGACAAGTTTCTAGAAAAACATAATCTTCCAAAACTCAATGAAGAAGAAGCAGAAAGTGTGAACAGACCAATAACAGCAGATGAAATTGAAGCCGTCATCAAAATACTCCCAAAACACAAAAGCCCTGGACCAGATAGTTTCACAGGAGAATTCTGCAAAGCATTTAAGGAAGAGCTAACCCCTGTCTTTCACAGACTATTCCAAAAAATCTAAAATAATGGAAGACTCCCAAACTCTTTTTATTAGGCCAGCATCATCCTAATCAGATAAAACCAGATAAAGACACAACATAGAGAACTTCAGGCCAATATCTCTGATAAACATAGATGCTAAAATCCTCAACAAAACATTCATAAACCACATCCAACAATACATTAAAAAGATCATACACCATGGCCAAGTGGGATTTATCCCAGGGATGAAAGGATGGTTCAATATTTACAAATCAGTCAATGTAATACATCACATAAACAAAAGCAGAGACAAAAATCACATGATCATATCAATAGATGTGCAGAAACATTTGATAAGGTACAACACCCATTTATGATAAAAACACTTAATAAAGTGGGAATAGAGGGAGCATTCTTCAACATAATAAAGGCCATATATGAGAGACGTACAGCCAACATCATATTCAATGCGCAAAAACTAAAATCTTTTCCACTAAGATCAGGAACAAGACAAGGTTGCCCACTTTCACCACTTCTATTCTACGTAGTATTTGAAGTCTTAGCCACAGGCATTAGACAAGAAAGGACATAAAAGGCATCCAAATTGGAAAGGAGGAAACAAAACTATCATTGTTTGCAGTTGACATGATAGTGTACATAGAAAATCCTATAGACTTGGCCAAAAAGCTACTTGACCTAATAAATGATTGGCCAAACAGCCGGATACAAAGTCAATATCCAGAAATCAAAGGCATTTTTGTATACCAAGAATGAAACAGCAGAAGAAGAAATCAAGAAAAAAATCCCATTCAATATAGCAAAAAGAAAAATAAAATACCTATGAATAAACCTAACCAAGGAGGTAAAGGACCTGTATGCAGAAAACTACACAACACTGAAGAAGGAAATCAAGGAAGACACAAACAAATGGAAGCATATACCATGTTCATGGATCGGAAGAATTAATATCATCAAAATGTCCATACTACCTAAAGCAATTTACAAATTCAATGCAATACCCATTAAAGTACCAAAGCCATTTTTCACCGACATAGAACAAACACTTGAAAAATTTATATGGAACCATAAACAACCTCGAATAGCAGCAGTAAGTTTGAGAAAGAAGAGCAAAGTAGGAGGGATCACAATACCTGATACCAAACTGTATTACAAGGCCACTGTAATCAAAACAGCCTGGTACTGGCGTAAAAACAGGCATATGGACCAGTGCAACAGAACAGAGAGCCCAGAAATAAACCCAAGTTTCTATGGTCAATTAATATTTGACAAAGCAGGCAGCAACATAAAATGGAGTAAAAATGGTCTCTTCAATAAGTGCTGTTGGGAGAACTGGACAGCTACGTGCAAAAATATGAAACTTGAGCACCAACTTACACCATACACAAAAATAAATTCAAGGTGGATAAAAAATTTAAATATAAGTCGTGACACCATTAAAGTCCTAGAGGAGAACATAGGCAGGAATATCTCAGATATTTCACACAGCAGCATTTTTACTGATATGTCCTCTAAAGCAAGGGACATAAAGGAAAGAATAAACAAATGGGATCTCATCAAAATAAAAAGCTTCTACACAGCTAAGGCAAACAGGGTTAAAATAAAAAGAGGACCAACTGTATGGGAAAATGTATTTGCCAATGATAACTCACACAAGGGTTTAATCTCCACAATATATAAAGAACTTACACGACTCCACTCTGAGAAGACAAGCAACCCAATTCAGAAATGGGCAAGGGACTTGAACAGACACTTCTCCAAGGAGGACATACAGAGGATCCAGAGACACATGAAAAGATGCTCAGTATCACTAGCTATCAGAGAGATGCAAATTAAAACCACAATGAGATACCACTTCACACCAGTCAGAATGGCCATCATAAACAAAGCAACAACCAACAAGTGTTAGAGAGGTTGTGGAGAAAAGTGGACCCTAGTGCACTGTTGGTGGGATTGCAGACTGGTACAACCACTATGGAAAACAGTATGGAATTTTCTCAGAAAACTAAAAATGGATCTACCTTTTGACCCAGCAATCCCACTGCTAGGATTATATCCTAAGAACCCTGAAACACCAATCCAAAAGAACCTATGCACCTCTGTGTTCATAGCAGCACAATTTACAATAGCCAAGTGTTGGAAGCAACCTAGGTGCCCATCAGTAAATGAATGGATCAAAAAACGATGGTACATTTCCACAATGGAATTTTATGCAGCAGAAAGAAAGAAGGAGCTCTTACCCTTTTGCAACAGCATAGATGGAACTGGTGAGCATTATGCTAAGTAACACAAGCCAGGTGGTGAAAGTCAAATACCATATGATCTTACCTTTAACAGTAACCTAATCAACAAAACAAACAAACAAGCATAATATAACCAAAGACACTGAAATTGAGAACAGGTTGACAGTCACCAGAGGGGCGAGGGAAGGGAATTTCAGGGGAAAAGGGGAAGGGTTTAGAGCAACAAGTATAAAGGACACATGGACAAAAACTGGGGGGGGGGTTGGAAATGGGAGGGAGGTGGGGAGGGCTGGGGCAGTGGGCTGGGATGGGAGTAAAAGACAGAAAATTGTACAAGAACAACAATTAAAAAAATTTAAAAAACATCTATGAAACAAGTTATAATTAGTGGTAAAATATTAGAAGCATTCTGTTTAAAATATGAAAATCAATAAAAATGTTTATTATCTTTGATTATATTTAATGTTATTCCAAAATATTCTAGTAAGTATAATAATATAAGAAAATGAATAAAATATGTAAGAAGTACAAGTATTATTACTTACAGGTGATATAACTATATAAGAATCATAAAAGAAAATGTGAGAATGTCTTTGGAAGTGCTTTTGTTTTTATTATTATTTTTTAACATATATTTTATTGATTATGCTATTACAGTTGTCTCATTTCCACTCCTTTATTCCCCTCCACCCTGCACACCTGCATTCCCTCCCCTTTTAGTTTATGTCCATGGGTTATACATATAAGTTCTTTGGGAATTGCTTTAATGTACCCATATATAATAATTACTTGCATTGTTATACAAAACCAAAAGTATTCAAAATGTGACTTAAAAATATCATTATTATAACAGCAAAAACAAATAAATAAAAGCTATATATCAATAAACCTAAGAATATATATGCATTACTTTAATGGAGATGATTATGTTATTAGTTACTAGATATTTACAAAATTCTAAATAAAGATATGAACTATGTTTATTTTGATTTAGTAGCATAAAATGATCAATTTCCCCCAAAATAACTTAAAATATTTAATTCAACTTTGTGGAAAATACTGAGTTTTTATAGACATTGGTAAGGTTGATTTTGATGTTTATATAGAAGAGTAAAGGACCAAAAGCTGCCCAAATCTTTGAAATTAAAACAGCAAATTGTGGGTCCCTGTCCTACTAGATTCCAAGTGTTAATGTAAAACTATAGGCATTTGTATATGAACCCAATGAATAGACATAGTAATCAGTTAATTAAATATAGAATCAAGAAAAGTAGCTTCATATATGCTGAATCTTATATATCGTAAGAGTGAATTTTAGATCAGAAGAAAAGAATCTATTATTTAATACCTGATCATGGAATGACTGATTATGTATATTATTAAAATTGATTTGTTCCTTCAGGAATAACTTAAGAATTACATGAGAATAAACTAAATTTGCAAAGCAAAACATTACAAGCTTTAGGATATGTCTTCATGATGCTGAGATAAGGATTGTTTTTAAAAAGTGCCCATTGTAAAGGAAAAGATTGATGATCTGATTGCATTAGAATTAAAGAAAAGAAGTCTTTTGCATTTAAAGTCATGACAAATTTAAAAGGTAATCCACAGATTTGGAGACTATATTTGTCATGCATGAAATTGTTATATATAAAGAGCTCCCACAAATTAATAAGAAAGGATAACTTAACAGAAAAGTGGGCAAAGAATATGAATAGGTAATTCATAAAAGTTAAACTGAGTGTCAAAAAACACATAAAAATGATATTCAGCTTTACCAGCAATCAGACAGATGTGAATTAAGATCACAACAAAATGTTATGCTTACCAATCAGATTGGAGGAAAAAAACAAAAGACTTATAGTATCTAGCATTTGGCAAGCACTGTGAGAAACTCTTGTTCCCTTGTGGGGTAGTGCACTAGAGCTCTTTGAAATGTAAATTAATGGTTACTTAAGAAAACTGAATAGTAGTATTCCCAAGGCCCAGCAATTTGACCTCCAAGTTTCCTCTCCCAGGAATACAAGAAGACATCAGCAGGGTTCAATAGTACAAACTGGAGTTAAGTGATGGTCAACATTACTACTGCTCTCCAAATCTGGTTCTCTTTTCCTTTTGGGGTTTATGGAAACTACTATTCTGAGCTGAACCACGTGACTGGTTCTGGCCAAGAAACTTGGAATAGAAGTGAGCTGTACCACGAATGATTCTGTTTCTCTCCCTACCCGTGATGATCATCATTTTATAGGTGGGATGCCTTTATCATCTGGATCCCTTAGTACTCTGTGGAGCCTAACATCTTTTTGAACTACAGCAATTGTCTGAGTGAGAAATAAAGATTTTTCTAATATTTTGGGGCCATTTCCTATTGTAACATAAACTTTGGCTCTTTTAACTAAAATACAATTTAAATGTTATCAACAGGAGAGTTAATAAATAAATCACAGAACACTAATGCAATGATATACTACATAGCTATGAATAATTAATGAACTAGAATCATACATCCAAATGTGAATAAATCTCTTCAAAATGCTTGTCAGCAATTGCAATAGAATACATAGAGGGTGATATCACATATAAAGATTAATACTTTGAAAGATGATACTCTATATTGTTTATTAAACCTGTATATCTATTAATAAATAATAAAGAAATATGAGAATTTGAGAAACTCTTCTTCAACATAGTTGATCTCTCAAAGTAGCCAGAAATGACCATGTTGAAATACCCAGGGGGTTTTAACTGTCCTTGTGGTGGCTTATTTCTTAGGCATGGTGGTAAATTTGTGATGTCTTTACATATTTTACTCTAAATTCATAGTTATCTAAATTATTTAAGCCAGTTTTTTTAAAAAGAAGGCTTCTTCAAGATTTCCAGATATCTCTGAAGATATCTGTTTGAAAAAAAATAAGTTTTACATATTTATTTACTCTTTCATATTCTTGGCCATTCTGTCGATGTACTACCATTATATTTGGAACAATTTTATAGTTGACAATCTTCCATTTTGTTTTAGTAGCAGCTTGCCTAAATAATATTTTTGGCATCAACTATAATAATAACTTCTTAAGCTTAAATAAAAAACTAGCCCTCAGTTTATAAAAAAAAAAAAAAAAACCTTACAAATTTGAGCACGTTATGACTAACTTCTTTTTATCATACCATTTTGGGAGATGGATTTGCTTTACCTTCCAAAAATGTAAAACCTTTGCTCAAGCAGTCGTTAAAGGCTTCCAGTTTTATTTTCTGAAAGGAAAACAAATATTTGCCATTGAAAGAATATTATATATTTCACTTATTAAAAACCATGTAAAAGATAGTAAGTCATATTGCTGGATCTGATGTTAAAGGACTTTGGGGTGAAGAACAAGGCTTCATGTCAGTTCTTAGTAGAACTTAGTTCTTAGTAGATATCAGTGCAATGAGGCAAAATATTGGGCAGCACTTTTACTAAATCAGATCAACAAACCCGGATGTGTTTCCAAGCATGGCCCCACTACCTGTACATAGATCATTGGTATGTTCTTTTGACCTAAGGCTTGTTTGTCAAATTTCAACTTTTTGATCTACATTGCAGTTGATAACAGGGTTCTGTCAAATAGAATTATTCTTTGATGAAAAAACAATCTCAGAATGGATGAAAACCAGGAGTTTCCAATATTGGGAAAATTAATATTTTGATTAACTTGCTGAATAAAGATGTTATAGCTGCCAAATGGCCTGTTTCAAAAGATGAGAAAACATTATAATTGAGCCCAGGGTAAATGCTATTTTGAAAAGGCATTGTTAGAATTGAATTTCTTTGCTTTAAGCCATAACTAACAACATATTTAGGGCACATGGTTTTACCAAAAACCTACAATTGCGCATGACTTCTTTTGCTTGGCTGTGTATGTAGAATGTAAATATTTAGAGTACTTTAAGATTTGGCTCTTTTGTAACAGTAAATTGAGTTTGCTAAAGTCCTATCTATTTAAAATGGATAACTCTCATGGAAAATATCCATACAGTCAAAACACTTTCCAGGTCATTTTAAATGTAAAAGTATACATGATCTTTAATTTCCTTAACAATCTTTAATATATTCTAAGTTTATTTGACTTCATGGAAACACAGATATGCTGTGATCATGATATTACAATAGGTTTAATTCCTTTCGAAGGAGTGAAGCTTGATGACAGATATTTCTTTTTACATTAGCAGAATCTTTCATTGAATTATTTTGCCCTTATTGGAGAGAATTCAGTGAAAGAGAGAGAGAGAGAGAGCAGAGACATGGATATTTCTCTCATGTATATCATATTATTCTCTACTATTATTTTTCATCATCATATAAATATTTGTTTTATAATACTACAAAACAGTTATTGCTAAGTGTGAAAAGTGGTAAATTCTAAGATATGCCTTATGCATTTGAAGGTTTGTGAGCATGTTTAATTTTTACTTTCATAATGACATTCATATTTTCGATTCACTCCAAGGAATTTATCCTTCAAATCACTGTATTATTTTTATGGTTGTTTAAATAGGATAGGAAATAAACACTTGAAACTAGCAGCTGAATTTATGATTGACTTTCTAGTGTTTATAAGTTTAATCAGAATAGAAGACTAAAATAAAGGTGTTAAAGTCACATTCTATAAAAATTTCCTTGTATACATGTTTAAAACTTTGCTAATGAAGAAGCAAATATATGTGTATTAAGTACTTCTTTCTTGAATAAAATCTGTGGTTGATACTCTCACATAATAATTCCTCACAATAGATACTTCAGATCTGAAAATTTCTTTGTTTCTATTTTAAATATTTTATAGTCAAACTTCAAGAACTTAGAACATTCCTTTTTGTAATATGTGAAAATGTTTAAGACTCTAACCAAATAAACTTTTAAAATTTTATTTCAGATATACCATAGGAAATAGTAGAAAAGACAATGAAAAACAATGAAATATTCCAATATTTCATAACAGTAATTTTTCATCAAGTGCCCTGATGAACAAAAAACTCAACTTCAGAAGGTTTTCGGTTATTCCACAATTGAAAAGTAAAAAAGAGTAATTGTAATTTAACATTAAAATCACAAATTATTCATTCAGTGAAGTGACATTTCAAATTTTTAGTACATGTTTTTAATTTGTGGTGTTTAGTCTCGCATGCCTTCCATAGCTATTGACAAGTATAAATACTCTTTGAAGTAAGGAAATATTTTACTGTAGGGATAACTTAGTGATACAGCTTTGGAATAATTTAACTCCCTTGAACCAGAAGGTCAAACACTTTACCTTTAATCCTTTAAATTGAGTTTCATGCCATTTATTCAGATTGTGACAAGGTCTTATAGTGCAAGTTTCTATATACTCACTGTGCATATTGAATATTTTGGGGTGTTGCTGAAAGCCACTGAATACTCACTAGCATTGGTTTATGTCCAACATGGCATAATAGCAAATATCCCAATATCAGGAAGTTAATTAATCAGTAGAAATATTTATGCTGCATTTAATATACAGATTTCAGTTTGCAAGGCAGATTTTTGCACACGAAGAACCATAGTCCTACTTTCAAGTATCTTGGAAAAAGTCTGTGAGGTGAAGCACAATAAATTTCTACTGAACTGCTGCCATATGCCGCACCCTCTCCTACACACTGAATGTAAAACAGTGGGCTTAGCACTGGAAATCTTTGCCTTCACAATGCTGAAATATACAGGATGTTCAAAGAATTGAAATATGAGAGGTGGCAGTTATACAACTGGGTGGTTACTTTACAAACTTAATTTTAAAGTGTATAAAACAATGTAAATGAATTTAAACTGAAGGATTATTAAGACCTAGTTGCTTCTGCACAAACATTATAAGTTACTACTTTGTAAAGCCCATAAAATTACTGATTCATTAATTTTAATCACTGAAATAGAGCTTATTGTTTTGAAAATACAAACTCAAACCCTTGAGTATGTGATTTGAGACTAAAAAAAAAAAGAACATAATACAGCATTAATTAGTAAAGTTTTTATTTTGGCATCTTTCCACAAGGGGGCGCTACAAACATTTAAAGTAAAAATTAAAGTCTTTTCTAAATTGTAGATGTCTGAGAAATATTTGTCTCCTATAATTTATTTGCAAGCTTAAAACATAAATATTTGAGTAAAAATGCAATGTTATATTTTAAACATATTTACCTCTATAATTTAAGAAGGCCATTAGGTTAGAAAATGCCCTTTATTACATCAGAAAATTTAGAATGCTTCAGTTTATTCAAATAAACATCTAAAATCCATAGTATTATGCCAATAGGAATTAATTAATTATTCTCTGAACATTAATAAAAGTTTGCTTAATTGAAATTATTAAATGAAAGTAATCGTCTTTTTCACAAAGATGTTGCCCAAAACAAAGAAGGAAGCTTCTGCTCCTCCCAAAGCCGAAGCCAAAGCAAAGGCTTTGAAGACAAAGAGAGCAGTGCTGAAAGGTGCCCACAGCCACAAAAACAGGAGAAGGTCCGCATGTCACCCTTCTTCTTTTGCCTGAAAACTCTGCAGCTCCGAGGCAGCCTAGATAACCGAAAAGCGCTGCCTGGGGAAACAAGCTGGACTACTATGTTATCACCAAGTTCCCCCGACTACCGAGTCAGCCCTGAAGAAGACGGAAGACAACAGTCCCCTTGTGTTCATTGTGGATGTCAAGGCCAACAAGCACCAGACAAATGGACTATGAAGAAGCTCTGCGACACTGACGTGCCCAGGTCAACACCCTGATCAGGCCTGATGGGGAGAAGAGGGCACATGTTCCACTGGCTCCTCACTAGGACACTTCAGGTGTGGACAACAAAGTAAGCTTCCCTTGCCATGAAACTCCTTAACCCCACACCCAGGATACAAATGCTGTGTCTATTAGCCACCAAAGCCTGACTTTTGCTGATTAGTCTTAACTGATTGACTGCAACCCTCTCCTTAACAGGCCCTACTTTATGCCCACATTTTGTTTTTTAACCCTGATATTTCAGCCTAATCTTCACATTTCAACTTCTTTTTTTAAATTGTTGTTCAAGTACAGTTGTCTCCATGTTCCCGCCACCACTTTTCCCCTCCCCACCCACTCCCACCTCCCACCTTCAATCCTTCTCCCCTTTGGCTTTGTCCATGGGTCCTTTGTACATGTTCCTTGACGACCCTCCCCCTTCTTTCCGCTGTTATCCCTCTCACCCCTCTCCTCTGATTACTGTCCTTTTGTTCTTTATTTCCATGTCTCTGGTTAACTTCTACATGCTGGTTTGTTTTGATGATTAGGTTCTGCTTATAGGTGAGATCATATGGTGTTTGTCTTTCACTGACTGGATTATTATACGTTCCTTGTTTCAGGTTGAGATCATCTGAACTGAGTCCAGCTGGCTAATTATAAATAATTATATATAAATTTTACACTGTAAAAAATTAAAATAATTATTACAGGAAAATTACAAGTACTAGTTTAAATGTATAAAAATAATTAAGGGATTTTATTGAAATAGACTTATATAACAAAAATAAACAATTTTTGTCTTCTGGTCCGTTCATAAAGCCCTAGATTCTCTAGTTTGAATAGTATGCTAAAATCCTCATACTTTTTATGGCAAATCATTTGTATGATTACAAAAGTTAAATACTTTTTCACCATAAAGACAAATAATGTCAGTATCTATAATTGCCAGAATTAAAAATATTCCCTTTTTAAAAGTTGGTTTTCAGCTTGCATTGGTTTTCTATTTTTACATCAATAAGGGGGAAAAAGGCATGCAATTATGTCTTTTTGGAACAATCTCACTGAACATTAGTTTATTTATTAGTGTTAATAGAGGTTATTATTTCTGTAATTTTAATAAAAGATTATCACAGTGTACTACAAAAGTAACCCAAATAGCTTGAATATTCAGAGTCTAAAGTGCAAATAATTACATTGCTTGAAAGATCCATCTTAAAATAATAAGTAGCAAAATAGAAGTCTAAGGCAGAGATCAAGAGAAATGGTCCCTCACAGTGTTAATCTCTTAAACACCTAAAAGTCTTTATCTCTTTTAAAGGACAAGTGTGTTATAGGGCCCTCTGTAAATCACCAGACTGATAACCATTTTCATTTCTTAATCTTCGTAATGAGACCACAGTGTAGGTATGGGATCAACATGGCCTTGTAAGTTTTAAGATGTAGTTGATGCAATAAAAACGACTTTATTGATACCCTCTAAATTCTGAATATATACCCTCTATATAGAATCTGAACCTTGAACTCCCAGTCAAAGCTTGCTCTCCCAGTCCTGTTCCATACAAAACTATTGACTTTTCTTTTAATAGGTGCAAGTAAAGGCCACTTGTTAATTCAAAGAAGCAATTGTAATTGATTTTGAGGGGGTGTAAATGTATGTTCACCTCATATGTTTTAAGTGAACAAAAAGAGGCTAGGAGAAAGAAGGTGCAATATGGCAATAAGTTACTGTAAGTGTAACTTTTTGTAGAGCATATTTTTCATTTATTCACATGTTCCACATTTTGAAGGCCTACTGTGTAACAAGTTACCTACTATTCACTGGACATAGAATGGAAAATAAGACACAATACCTGCCCGTAAGGAGCATGGTGGCAACAGATTGATGGGGGAAGAGAGTCAAAGATGAGTTCACTTATTAAATAGTGGGTAGTTTTAAAAAGAAATATTTGTATTGGTGGAATACTATGCATTGTTCACATACAGCATAACTTTTAGGTTATATGATCTTACCCTGTACTTCTCTTGAGCTATTTTGGGATTCTAAATTATAGGTGCCTGACATGCAGATTCTGTCCTGTCTGGTAGAGGTACAAATGACTTCCTATCCCAACAGTCCCCTTACTGCCATCCCCATATTTTCCTTAACTTGGGCTATTTTGCCTCTATTTGCACATTTATTTAAAGTACCTTTATGCTCTATAATTTTTACCTTTTGTGAACTGATATTATACACACACACAGAGTCTGTCAGTTCTGGTTCCCTTGGGAGAAAAATAAAATCTTTAATACAGATTCTTTTTTTATATCTCTACAAGAGTCACAATTTTATCTTATTTTGAAAATTGCTTTGAATAGGATATATAGTTGGATGGATGAGAGTTTAGATCTTACAACTTAGTTGGTAGAAGGCACCTGAATTTATTGGAGCAGATGAGATATCTCAAGCAAAATAAAGGGATAAAAAGGGAAAAGAAGATGAATAAAGAATCTCCAGGAAGGCTACAATTTAAGAAGTGAGATTTTGGAAAGATGCCCTTATATATATATCAAATATTTTTTCCCACTTGAATTCTACTAAAACAAATATAATTTTCACTTCTCAATTCAGTTTAAGGTTTCTAGAATAAAAACATGTAGAATACATTGTTATAATTATTTATTTATTATTTTCTTTCTACTGAGTTTGTTGGGGTGACACCGGTTAACATTATTCAGGTTTTAGGTGCGTAATTTCACAACACATCATCTCTATACTGTATTGTGTGTTCACCACCCCAAGTCAAGTCTCCTTCCATCAGCATTTCCACCCTCCCCCACGCTCCTCAGCCCTACAATCACCACACTGTCATCCATGATTTTTTTCTCTTTTTATTTCTTTTATGCTCAGTTCCTCCACAATCCTACCCAGTCCCCCTTCCAATTTAGATCCTTTTTATTTTCTGATTGCTGTGGATAGGACTTCCAGCAGTATGTTGAATGAGAGAGGTGAAAGCAGACCTCCCTGTCTTGTTCCCAATTTTAATGGAGATATTTGTAGTTTTTGCCCGTTGAGTATGATGCTGACTGTGGGTCTGATATATATAACCTTTATTATATTGAGGTGTGTTCCCTCCATTCCCACTTTGCTGACAGGTTTTATCATTAGTGGGTGCTGTATTTTATCAAATTTATCTCCTGCATCTATTAATATGATAATATGGGTTTTATTCATTTTTTGTGTGGTTATCACATTTATTGATTTGCATATATTGTACCAATCTTGCATTTCTCCCCAAATCCCACCTGATTGTGGTATATGATGTTCTTAATGCATTGCTGGACCCAGCTTACCAGTATTTTGTTGAGGATTTTAGCATCTATGTTCATTTGGGATATGAGCCTATAATTTTACTTCTTTGTAGTGTCTTTATCTAGTTGTGGAATTAGAGTAATGCTGGCCTCATAAAATTAGCATGGAGTTGTTCCTTCTCTTGTATATTTTGGAATAGTTGGAGAAGGAGAGGTGTTAGTTCTTCTTGAAATGTTTGGCAAAATTCGCCTGTGAAGCCATCTGTTCTGTGACTTTTGTTTGTTGAGAGTTTTTTAATTAGTGCTTAAATTTTACTATTTGTAATCTGTCTATTCAGATTCTCTGATTTTTCTTGATTCAGTTTTGGAAGATTATATTTCTAGGAATTTATCCAGTTTTCCAGATTGTCCAATTTCTTGGCACAGAGTTGTTCGTAATATTTTCTTAAAATCCTTTGTATTTCTGTGGAGTCATTTGTTACTCCTCTTCATCCATTTCTGATTTTATTTATTTCTATTTTTCTTGATAAGTCTGGTTAAAGGTTTGTCAATCTTGTTTATCTTTACAAAGAGTCAGCTCTTGCTTTCATTGATTTTTGTACTGATTTTTAGATTCTATTTTGTTTATTTCTGCTTTAATCTTTATTATTTCCTTCTTTCTACTTACTCTGGGCTTTGTTCTATTTTAAGTACCTTTAAGTGTAAAGTTAAATTGATTATTTGAGAAATTTCTTCTTTCTTGAGATAGGCCTATAATGCTATAAATGTCCCTCTTAGGACTACTGTTGTTGAGAAAACAATATAGATTTTGGGTTGTTGTATTCTCATTTTCATCTTTCAAGGTATCTTTTGATTCTTCTCTAGATCTCACTGTTAACCTATTCATTGTTTACTAATACGTTATTTAGCCTCTGTGTCTTTGTGTGTTTCTTAGTATTTTCCTTGTGATTGATTTCTACTTTCATACCATTATGGTCACAGAAGATGCTTGATATTGAAATTAAGAACAATCTGACAGTAACCAAAGGGAGGTGGGAGGGGACAATGGGGGAAAGGGTTTATAGGAGCTACTATAAAGGACACATGGACAAAACCAATGGTGGGAGGGTGGAAGCAAGGGAAGGAGGTGGGTTTGGCTAGGGTGGAAGGAAGTAGTGGGGGAAAAATGCATACAACTGTAATTGAATAACAATCAAATAATTTTAAAAAATTATTGAGGACCCTCCAAAGAAAAGATTCAATGATTTGAATCTTTTCAAATTTATTGTTTTGTGTGCTAACATGTGGTCTGTCCTACAAAATGTTTCATGTGCACTTGAAAAGAATGTGTATTCTGCTACTTTGGGAAGAAATGCTCTGAAGGTATCAATTAAACACATTTTCTTGTGTGCCATTTAAGGCCATCATTTTCGTATTGTTTTTCAGCCTGGAAGATATATCTATCGCTGTCAATAGGGTGTTAAAATTCCTTACAGTGACTGTATTACTACCAATCTCTCCCTTTATATCCATCAAAAATTGCTTTACATATTTAGGTGCTCCTATGTTGGCTGCATAAATATTTTTAAGGGTTATATCCTCTTGTTGGATTGTTCCCTTTATTATCATGTAGTGTCCTTCTTCATCTCTCACTGTATCCTTTGCTTTAAATCTATTTTGTCAGATAGAAGTATTGTTACCCCAGCTTTTTTCCTTCTTTATTAACATGAAATATTTTTTTCCATCCCTTTACCTTTAGTCTGTGTGTATCTCTTGTTCTGAGATGAGTCTCTTGTGGACTGTGTATATATGGGTCTTGTTTTCTTAGCCATTCATCCACCCTATGTCTTTCATTGGAATACTTAAAGCATTTATATTTAAAGTAATTATTAATAGGCCATTTATTCTTTTTAACTGTTTCTCTGTTGTTTTTTCTCCTTCTCCTCCTCTCTTTTCCCCTTCCTCCCCATCATCTCTCTCCTTCTCCTCCTCCTCTGTTTAGCAGGCCCGCTAACATTTCTTTTAATACCGGTTTGGTGGTAACAAATTCCTTTAGCTTTTTCTTATCTGGGAAGATTCTTCATATCTCCTTCAATTTTAAATAATAGCCTTTTTGGGCAAAGTAGTCTCAGTTGTAGATCCTTGGTTTACATCACCTTGAACATTTCATGCTAATTCCTTCTGACCTGAAAAGTTTCTGTTGAGAAATGAGCAGTCTTATGAAAACTCCTTTGCAGATAATTAACTGCTTTTCTTTTTCTGCTTTTAAGATTCTCTCTTTGTGTTTATCCTTTGCCATTTTAATTATGACATGTCTTTGTGCAGGTCTCTTTTGGTTTATCTTATTTGGGATTCTCTGCACTTTCTGGGCTTGAGTGTGTTTTTCCTTCACCAAGTTAGGGAAGTTTTCAGTTATTATTTCCTCAAATATGTTCTTAATCCCTGCTCTCTCTCTCTCTCTCCTCCTTCTGATACTCCTATGATGCAAATGTTGTTATGCTTCAGGTTGTCACAAAGGTCCCTTAAACTTTATTCTTTTAAAATTATTTTTCTTTTTGATGCTCTGATTTGGGTGTGTTTTTTTTCTACCTTGTCTTCCTAATTGCTTATTTGATCTTCTTTTAGACGTCCAGAGGTTAGTTTCTAGAGGAAAGCACCAGTCAGGTTCACAGAAAAGTTGCCAGAATGGCATTCACTCCAAATCCACGCAACTTAGTCACTGACAGCCCCTGAGTCTGCCCTGACCTCTACACCTTGGACAAGGCAGCTGACTACTCAGAAGAGTGGAAGCTCTGCAGGGGTGGGAGCAGAGGGAATCCAGGGTGTGAGGTTATTGATTTTGCCCAGGCTGACCACACATGGAGGGGAGTGCCACCTAAGAAAGTTGGTGTCTACAGTATGGGAGAATGACTTAGCACAGGGATTCTGCTGCTATCTCTTTAGCTCTCTTGTGGTCACAAACTCCAGACTCTACTCATGCAACTCTAGTTCACTTTGCTCTTCTTCCACCAGAGCCCTAGGTACATGGCTGTGAAAAAAATTTTGTGAGTTGGCCATTTAAGTGGGTGCCTATGTCTCTAGAAAACTACTGTTTCTCCGTGGAGAACAGGAACCCTGCTGTTTTTCACAGCCAGGTGTTATGTGGGAAACTTTACTTGGCTTTGGTGTTCTGGGCTATGGTCCCAGTTTGAGGTTTAGATCCCACACTTCTCAGGGGGTATTTCCTGCAGCAGAGATATCCCTCCAGGACCTCAGCTACTATCCATGGGAGCAGGGCCAGCCTTTTTTGAATCTCTACACTTCCTACCAGCCTTGCTATCTCTTTTTCTGTAAATTCTTGGTTATAAGACTTTTCTTCAGCTGATCTTCAGTTGGTTATAAAGGATGATTGTTCTATAATTTACGTAGTTGTAATTCCAGGTTGGTCCTTCGAGGAGGTTAATGTAGATTCCACCTGCTCTGCTGTCATCTTGGATCTTGTTATAATGAGGAATTCTTTCGGGTTTGGTATGGAGAGAGGAGTGAAAGGAATTAGTCTGCAAGAAAGAAGACAACAAGGAAATGTAGCTGTATTAAGACAGTTGAAGGGTTGTCAGGCAATGCTCTATTTTGCTCCACATGTGTAGAAATAGGACATCAGATGAAGGTAGTTAAGGATAAGGAAGAAACTTCAAACAATTTAAAATGTATTCAAATAATATAGACTGCTTTGCAAGACAAATAAACACGGAAGCACTGGAGGATGTTTAGTATAGTTCTTTTTTGATACAATATTGAAAATTTGTTTAAATCAGTCATCTTAAAAATATTAACTATACTTAATGGCATTGTGAAAGAAAATTAGAATGTCCTATTGAATATATTCATTATCTGGCAAATTTCATGACTACCTAATACTCTCCATGTCAGCCATGATAAGTCTAGTTCCATTTGCTTTCTCTTTCTCAAGGTAGAGATACAACTATTCCTAAAACATACAAGTATCTCACCAGATCCTTGTCACTGGCTTGAAGAAGGACTCTAAGGAAGTGACTTGTCTGATACCTTACCTGTAAAAAGGGACAGAGTTGAATGTCCCTGAGGAGGCTATCCAGAAGTTTTTGAGAACACAGAAATTATGTTGGGCTCATAGATTATGGAGTAGAAGTATCCGTGTATTTTTTTTTTTCCCTGTGGGAATCTATAGCAACATAACAACAAGGAAAATAATTTAAGAGTAGTCTGCAACACATTAAGCAAAATGAACTGCTGTGAGAAGCCCTGGCTGACAGAGTGTGCAGGGAGGTAGGTATGCATGGGTGTGAATGTTGAAAGAACTGAAGGGACAATAAATCATACTTCTTCTGCTGCCACAATGTTCATAAATTTACGTAGTGAGAAGGGCTGTTTGTTTACAAAATAATTTTTTCAATCATACCTGCTATTCAAATACTAATCACTCTCAGTTGTGCTTTACCCAAAATAAAAGAGCTATTTATGTATTTGTTGTACAGATAATTTACTCTACCTTTCTATTTATTGTAAGTTGTTGGGAACCACCCTGCCTGGTTTCAGAAGCTGTAACCCCCATGGCTAAGGCTGAGTAAAGAGACCTTGGGACCATAAGCCACTAAGGAGACAAAGCTTATCTTCCTGGTAGAGCCACCACCTCTGCCCCTTTTTACTTCACCCTGCCTGGCACCGTTAGGATGACTGGTTAGCCAATGACAGGTAAGATTCCTCAAGGGAGGGATGACCTACAATAGGCATGGTTGTGAAGGGGTCTTCAGGGAAGGACTTAGGGGGCTACAGAAAAGGGGGGTGATGGACCCTCACCCCTCAGCTTTGACATAGCTTGAGTCCTCATTCTGTCTGCAAGAAACCTCATATTCTCTTGGCTGCCTTACTTCCCCTGCCTGATTTAAGCCTGAAACAATGCCTTAAGCCTGAAACAATGCTGGTGGTGGGTGCAGCCCTGTTCTGGA
This sequence comes from Anoura caudifer, assembly GCA_004027475.1. Lineage (NCBI taxonomy): Eukaryota > Metazoa > Chordata > Mammalia > Chiroptera > Phyllostomidae > Anoura > Anoura caudifer. The sequence continues at coordinate 117,458 of PVKU01001643.1, read as the reverse complement.
AAGGGTGGGTTCCCTGGGGAGATCAGGCCTAAGAAAGAATGCATAAGATCCTATGAAACTTACTTTGCTAATACCTTCAATTTAAATGATAAAGGTCCAAGTATAGAATGAGTTTGTTTCCCCAAAGTATTATGGCCCTTTAGCTATCTGACCCTGACTCAGAATAAGCTCTCATAGTTCTTTGAATGTTATATATTGTTTGATCATTACTGCCTGATAATGATTGAGCTTTACGTATACACCCTGTATTCCTGTGCAAATTAAACCCAATAAAAGCCCATTGAGGAACAAACTCAAGGCCCTTCTCCTCTGAGAAATAAGCCACCTTTCCTCCCCAAGCAGATCATGTCTTGGTAGACTTATTCTCATCTTTGGTGGCACAGTAAATTATTATTCATTAAGTATATGCTTTATTATAAAAGAAATACTTCAAAAATGACATTTTAAAAATATTTAGATATTTTATATATGTAAATATTGAAAATACAATTAATAATTACTAACTATAGTCACAAGATTTCATTAGATCTCCAGATGTTAAAATTGAAAGTTTGTTTCCTTTGACCACCATCCTTGCCCATCCCCCTTCCCGCAGCCCTGATGACCACCATTTTACTCTCGTGTTCTTTGAGTTTTACTTTTTCAGGTCCCATATAAGTGGGATCATGCAGTGTTTATCTTTCTGTGTCTGGCCTAACCGCTTAGCATAATGGCCTGGGTTCATTCATTTTGTTCTGAATGACAAGATTTACTTCTTTTTATAATGCTGGATAATATTCCATTACACATAACACATTGTGTTTGTTCATTCATCCGTCAATGGATGATGCGGACACCGGCCAGCATTGTCCGCATCATTATGGGTGAATTAAAACATACGCACAGACTGCCGAGTCTGTTGGAGGAATAAGGACAACAGACTGGCTTTTCTCTCAAGAGGAGCCAAAGCCGCAGCCTCTGCCATGACAGGACTTGATTCTAATAAACTCTCCTTACAGTCCAAGATGGATCTTCCTCACTATCCTGGTTACAACAGTGGAGCCAATGCCCTTCATTACATCACAGAAGAAGGATATTAGCAAATGAATAGGCAGCCTTACACTGGTCCCTGCAAGGCTCAGCATGGATTTTAGGAAGACACAGTAAGCATTTGCAGGGTGAGGGAATTTTTAGCAAAGAGCAAACTTCAAAACAGCTTAGGTATATTGCAAATCTGATTACCCACAAGAGAACCTATCTGTGGGCGTGGGTCCTGTGCATCTCTGAGTGGGAGCTGGGCCCATGCCATGCAGAAGGGTCTGCCACAAATGGACACTTAGGTTTTTAGGTTGTTTGCATATCTTGGTGATTGTGCATACTGCTGCAATGAATAAGAGAGTCCAGACATCTCTTTGAAGAACTGATTTCATTTCTTTTGGACAAGTACCGAGAAGTGGGATTGCATAATTTTGTGGTTATTTTATTTATTGTTTTAAATCCTTACCTGAGGACATATTTTTCATTGCTTTTAGAGAGAGAGGAAGGAGAGAGGGAGAGAGAAAAACATCAATGCTAGAGAGAAGTATCAATTGGCATCCTCCAGCATCTGCCTGGATTGGGGATTGTATGTGCCCAGACTGAGTTCAAACCCACAGCCTAGATATGTGCCCTGACTCAGAATTGAACCTGCAACCTTTCAGTTATGGATGACTCTTCAAACAACTGAGCCACACTGGTTAGGGCTGTGGTTATTTATTTATTTTTTTAAGGAAATAAAAGTGAAATCACATTTATGAATAAAAAAAGTAATGAGAAGATGCATAGAAAAGTAGAAATGATGAAGAATGATGATTGCCATAACTGAGAGTAGGGGAAAAGGGGAGGTTATTAACGAGTTTAGTTTTCCTGGCTGAAAAGAGTTGTGTGGATGCTTTGTGATGATGGTGACACAACAATGCGGATGTACTTACTGTTACTGTGCAGTATGCTTAAAAACAGGAAAGATGCAAAATCTTGAATGTTGGGTTACCACAATTTATATAAGTAATAACAAACTAAAAGTTTAAAAAGTACTTTAAATTTTTATTTCCATAGTTTGTTTCTGAATTTGTATTTATATAAACATGTTGAAGATTTCTTTTGAAATTTTACTTGCCTGATTACTCAAATACTCTTTGGGTTGTTTTTTTATTTATTTTCACTAGTCTACCTTTAATTGGATATTGTGGGTTATTATTATTATTATTTGCAAAAATTAGCTTTTGTAGTTAAATGCTATTGCTTATTGAACTATATTCATTTGAGTAGGATTAACAAGACTTATGCTTCACCCAGAGTAAAATTTATTAGCACTCTAATCTTGTTATATAGTTTACTTTAGTTTAAGAAAATATAAAGTAGACTCTTCTTTACTCATTTGGGCAAGAAGGACAAAACTATTACATTCTTAAGCTCTCCTTTTCTATTAGATAAGGATGTGGTTAATAAAACATACTAAATTGTTGCTACAATAAACACAGTGCTAATCCAGATTCTATGTTAAATAAAATAACAATTTTACTATTCTATCAATTGGTTAAAATATTACATGGTGCTCATATTAATATTTTAATGCTATTTCTATATATAAAATATGTGATAAACTTTAATCAATAGTAATGCATATGACACAGAAAAATGAGTATTTATTTTGCTCTTTCTCTTCCTCCTGTCCTACTTCTTATACAATCTTTCTTCCTTCTTCCTTCCCTGTGTTCTTCCTTCTTGCTTTCTTTCATTTTCTTTCCTTCCATGATTTTGTATATACTTTCATTCTGTTACTTGGCCTTGTTCACTCCTTATCCTTTTCCCCTTTGGCTTCTACTTTTTCTTCTTTTATATCATTGGTTTGACGTAGAACAACATTATAAAAATAATCTAGTCATCTTGAAGGCAACTTTAATTAACTAATATATACCCACCATTAAAAAGATGAAAAGTAAATGTTTATATTATGAATAACTCCTTTCTGAACTAATAGTTTCATAGTCTTTATCTTTCTTGACATTTTCATAATATAGGACATTACATCTACCATTTTAAAACTCTATTTCTTAATTTTCAGCATATCACACATTTTCACCTAGTTTGAAAGGCTTTTCAATCTAATTTTTGTCTTCTTACCATCTTATCATATTTCCCTGCCTCCTCCATTCTCTTAACACAAAACTTTTTTCTGTTTTAATTATCTTAAATAAACTTAAAAATTCAATTTTCATTTCTAAGCAAGTATTTCAAAATTTGGAATCTCCTGATAATTTGCACCAATCTCAAGCATGTATTCCTAATGACTATAGACTGCCTTTCTTTTTTGGTGGGGGACAAGTTCCTATAAAACTTTATTTACAAAAGCTAGCAGTGTGCTAGATTTGGCCTACAGGCTATTGTTTTCCAACCCCTATTCCTTCACTTGCAAAATGGAAAAAATAAAGTACTTACCTCATAGGATTGTTGAAATTCACATAAAGTTATGTATTCATAGTACTTTTAAAAGCACCTGGCATATAGTAAGTCTTCAAAAAAATGATACTGTTGTTTTTGTCATTGTTGATATGTCACTATTCCAATGGGGATTCTTCATTACTTTATGCTTTGATTATGAAATTATTTTTCTAATTGGATTTCTTATTTCAAGTTTGTTGCTTGATTTATTAGGTGCTATATTTTAAAAATAATCTTCCTAAAATACCACTTTTATCATTTTACTCAACTGTGTAAAAAACTTAAGGTACAGGGAAGAAGAAGCATAAATGGTAAGTACAAAATAGACAGGGGAGGTTAAGAATAGGATAGGAAATGGAGAATCCAAAGAACTCATATGTATGACCCATGGACATGAAGTAAGGGAGGGGGATGCTGGTGGGAGGAGGGATAAAGGGTGGAGGGGAATAAGGGGGGAGAGGACAACTGTAATAGCATAATCAATAAAATATATAAAAAACAAATTAAAAAGAAGAAAAGCTTACAAGTCTTGATTCTTGATTTCTCAGCTATTACTACCGACAGAACATTCTTTTTCTACTGTTACGGAATGAATGTTTGTGTTTCCACCATTGTGATGATATTTAAAGATGGGGCTTTGGGGAAGTAATTAGGGTTAGATTAAATCATGAGGGTGGGCCAATCATGATGCAATTAGTGGCTTTATTAATGTTATTAAAGCAACTTAGAAAAGAACAAAGTTGAAATGGGTGCTGTCAGAACTGAATGATGAAGAAGTGATAAATGACAGGAGCTGGAAGGTGTTTAATAAACATGCCGAATTTACTTCAAGCCTCCAAAGAGTGAATAAAAAGATATTTTTTTTAGGAAAGGGCTGGGTCACCTCATAAGAGCTAAGCATGACAGTCATCGATGAGGCAGGCCTCCTGGGATGATTTCTGAACGAATGACCTAAGAGCTTTTGCTGATTTCAGTCCCACTTAGCCAAGACCTCAAGTATAAATAATTCTGATAATCACAGTCAATTGCTATTTTACGATGATTCTGTAAAAAAATAAAGATGTTTTGTAACTATTAAAATAATTTTCTGAAATAAAAGAAAAAGTGGAACAGAGCTCTCCCTTTTTTCTCCCTCTCTCTCGGAGGGCATGAACTGAGGAAAGGCGGTGGGATGCACAGCAAGAAGCTGACCAGTTGCACCTTAAGGAGAGCATGGTCACCAGGAACCACACTGTCTGGCACCCTGATCGTGGGCTTCCCAATAGCCAGAACTGTGGAAAAATAAATTTCTACTGTTTCAGCCTCTTGGTCCATGGATTTTGTATGTCAGCCTGAGCCAACTAAGACACTACACTGACCATAGGGATACTTCCTGAATTTTAATTTTCCATCATAAGTAGTTCTAACATATGTATACTGTATCTTTGTAACTTCTGTGTTTTCAAATTGAATTTTAGGGTAAATTAATCTTAAGTTACTTCCATTGAGAATAATTATTTAATTAAAAAAAGAATAATTATTTGAAATGGAAAACCAATTGATGGGAAGAAAAGATGGAGAGGAAATGTGGCACAAACGAGATTAAATACTGTGTTTGCTTGTGAAAACAAAACAAAATGAAATGAAAAAAAAAAAAAAAACCTCACAAGAGTAAAAAGTAAATATAGTTAGATTACCTTAGGCTCTTGAACTACATTTTTTAATATTTTAGAAGAAAAGACAGACTCACCTAAAAATAACTAACTGAAATGTATTCTAATAAATTTGCTCTTTATTTGACTTAGAAGTAGCTAAAACTATATATTGCAAGGTACTGGGATAGGAGGAGTAATGAAACTAATAAATAGACAAATAATAAAACTTTTATTTATATTGAGAACAAATAGAATACTATATACTTTAAAACTTAAGGGAGATTATATAGTAAAAAGCACAATTTTTAAAGAGGAAACACCCTGTTCTTGAGCTATATGTTGTGCTTGTTTTTAATTTATAAATTTAGTATTAATTAAAAGAGATCTTTTAAATTTAATCTAACATAAATTTCATTATATGCATTTGTGCATACATAGAAAGGAAAACAACTAGTTTAAAGTATTATTAAAATTTTGACACCCAGGGCCTAAATAATTTTTAAATTCATAGATAATATTATGATTTTTACTCTATAGGGTCTACTTTATCATCAAATGCATTGATGATGCTGTAGTTCTTTTAAAATTTAATAAACAAATTAAACTTATTAGTAGTGTGAACTCTTAACCAAAATTTGTCATTATGTAAAGTTAGTCTGCTTTTGAGTCCTCCTTAAGGGTCTTAATAGACATTCCTAATCACCACTTCTCTTGTCCTTTCCTCACCATAATCTGTTTTGTAAGGGTTAACAGATTACTTTGCTATAATTTTTTGGATATTTTTGTAAGTTGAAACCCAATGGGCAAGGTTTGATGTTGGAGTACTTGGTACTTGGCCATGTTTTAATAATAAAAAATTAATGAGATTGTTCAAAAAATTTGTGTCTTAGTGTCTATGAAATTTGGTAGATAGCTTAAAAACTTTCTTCTATCTCAAGCATTTATACTCTTCTCCATCTCTGGTTGTTGGAATTCCAAAAGTGGAAACAATTCTAAATTGAGAAATCAAAATGCATTAAATATTTGAATGGAGGACTAGAAAACAAGAGAGGCAGAAAATATAAAAGCTTCTGGGTATGTGTACCATCTACAGTGTCAAATAGACATGCCATTGAAACTGTTAGGAAGAACCTGAAGTGATGCAAAAAGGCTAAGGTTAGAGGTGAAACTTAATGGGGTCAGAACATAAGAACCCTGAAAATAGGAAACCAACCCTCACAATCCTTGATTGGGAGAAGGAGGGGTGGCTGATAGCAGCCATTAAGATACATTGCATAACAATGGCAAGTTAATAGCTGTGCCTTCCTCAAGGGAAGAAGGCTGCTGCCCAGGTTGAATTGTGTGCATGAATGTGAGAACACTCAGGCACTTGTGACGTAGTCACACAGAGGGGAGGCAGAGGGGAACTCAAATAGAGCCTGCGTGAGAGGCAGAGGGCAGATGCCCACCCCGGATGTCCTTGTGTCACTGGGAACTTTTGCCCTGAGTAAAGATGGCAGCCAAAAGAAGGTAAAAGATATGGGGGAACTGGCAAAAGTGGTGGGCACTAACACATCGTAAGAGGGGCTGGATATGAGGTCATATAGGCAGTTCCAGGCCAAGCATTTAAATGAGGGTGGCCTGAAAGAGAAGAGGGGGGAGCCACGTGGTCTGGAGTATGAGAGAGGAGTTCTAAAAACCGGAAGTCTAGTGAGTTGTCACAGCTGATAGAGCTGCATGGGACCTGCCTGGCCACCAGAATTTGTGAGAGATGTTTGGAGGTGAACTGTGACTGGGAATGCTGCATTGCAGACTTCTGCTTTTCTGAAAGATGGTATCTCTGACTGGTGTGTTCTGAAACTGGCCTGGTTTGGCAAAGGGAGGCAGGACTATGTGCTTTTGGGCATTTTTGAAGGGAATGGGACTTAACGGCAGAAATCTGCCATTATTGTAAATCTGTATAACATTTAAATAAACAACCCCTTTCCTTTTTCACTGGGCATCAGCTTCTTGGCAGTGGGCATTTGAATCCTTCAGCTGTTCCAGAACAGCCTTGGTGGGGTTCTGTAACAAAACTATTGGGAAAAATGTGCAGGAGAGATTCTAAATGGAAATTACATCCTTCAGAGCTACTACATTCTAGGCATTAGATAGATGATTTACTACTTTGCTAATTTAATCCTCAGAAAAAGTTTATATATTCTTTACCTTGTAACTATTAAGTTGTTTAATCCTAACAAATTTATAAATAATAGTGAATAATCAAAATCTAATGGAAGGATTTATCTAATAAAAACTTACAAGACAAAATTCACAACTCATTATTGCTTTGAAAACATACGGTACTGATTACATCACAATTTGTGGAAAACCCAATATATGCCTCTCTGACTTATAAGGCTTTTGTAATAGTTTTTTGTATTCTAAATATTTGATTATCAGGCAAAGTGACTTAGTGGAAGGACACCATAGATTTTATTCCATTTCATTGAAGTTACATGTATTGTTCTCCTTTGGCTTGGAGAAAGAATGCTGGAAGAGAATGTTGTTTAAATTGTCTCTCATGAGTGAAGAGTCAATGACCTCCATATAAAGGATTTTCTGGGGTCACATGAGGTTCATGGAGTACTGTGCTAATAATGGAAATCCTCTCTCTTCATTTTTATTGTGCAAATTATGTGTATCATGCATTTTGAAAAAAGAAACAGTTCAGTATTAGGCAATCTATAAAAATATACTGAAATCTTTGGAAATCAGATTGATAATTTCAACAAGCTATACTTTTCACTAAATAATGTATTAGGCACTGGGTTAAATTTAAATATGGAAATTACTACACTTACGCATTCAGGGAACTTGCAATCCAGGACTAGCCCTGGGGCAGGAGGAGAAGATAACCTGAGTCTATGAGAGGCTATGAGAATTCTACTATCTGTTTATATATTAGAATCTCACCTTGGTTCCACTGGCTGCACTTTATTTTGTTTAAAATGACTTAGCCCAATTCTGATTTTAATGGTGTGTGTCTAGCTCCAACCATCAATTGTTCTTGTTAATCTGCAGCTTGGTAGTGAACATTGACATATATATTGGAAAAAATAAACAAGAGTTAATGAGTGTTTAAATTGAACCATGACCTTGCAGGGTCTGTAAAATATTGATAATTTGTTATTTCCAAGTTGAACAGTATCTTAATAAAAATAAGAGGAGCGGTACGTGTAGATAACCTGCCATTCCCGAAATTCATCATTTGATAGTAACAATGTTTAATAGACACCTAATAGCAATCATTTGTTTCTTTAAAGATGAAAAGGCTTCTTGGCAGGAGTCATTGTTAGTATGAAATTAGGTTTTCCTAAATTGCTGTTACTCACTTTTTAATTAATAATTGATTCATTTATTTCATGATAATCTACTATTTCATGGATTACATGCTGTATCTGATTCTTAAGATTGCTGTGTTAACAGCCTTGAATGTAGTTTCTGTCTTTAGTGCCCCAGTGCGCCTTCTCACTGCATGCCTTAAATACTTTTAATTATTCTAAAAGCAAAATGCATTGTATAGTATATTTTATATGATAAGGCACTTCAAACAAAAATAAACTAAAGTCAATAAATTGTTATTGAAAATTGACTTTGAACCGAGGATTATATCAATTAAGAGAGCTTTAATGAGGTAAAAAAATTACAATATATAATTTGCTCTTTCATTGGAGAAGTAAGATATGTGTCATATATATCCACATATATAGAGATTTTTATATAAAAGTATATGAAATTTACATATGATGAATACATATGAAAGCAAATGTGTTTGTGTATATGTATATATACAATATATGTACATATATACTCATCCACATATGTATGTATATATATGTTGAACAGTTAAAAGAAGTGAAAAAAATTATTCTAAAATAAATGAGACAGGATATGTCTTTTCTTTATTATTTTTTTATTGTTGTTCAAGTACAGTTGTCTCCATTTTCCCACCACTACTTTCCCCCACCTCTCCTCCCCCTACCTCCCACCTTCCATCCTTCCCCACTTTGGATTTGTCCATGAATCCTTTATACATTCTCCTTTCCGACCCTTTCCCTTCTTTCCTCCATCATCTCCCTCCTCCCACCCCTCTGGTCACTGTCAGTTTGTTCTGTATTTCAATGTCTCTGGTTATATTTTGCTTATTTGTTTTGTTGATTAGGTTCCACTTATAAGTGAGATCATAGGGTATTTGTCTTTCACTGCCTGGCTTATTTCACTTAGCATAATGTTCTCCCGTTCAATCCATGCTGTCGTGAAGGGTAGGAGTTCCTTCTTTCTTTCTGCTGTGTAGTATTCCACTGTGTAAATGTACCATGATTTTTTGATCCACTCATTTGCTTATGGACACTTAGGCTGTTTCCAGCACTTGGCTGTTGTAAATTGTGCTGCCATGAACATTGGGGTGCGTAGGTTCTTTTGAATTAGTGTTTCAGGATCCTTAGGGTATAATCCCAGCAGTGGAATTGCTAGTTCAAAAGCCAGTTCCATTTTTAGTTTTTTGAGGAAATTCCATACTGTTTTCCACAGTGGCTGCACCAATCTGCATTCCTACCCATAATGTACTAGGGTTCTCTTTCCTCCGCAACCTTCTTAGCACTTACTGTTTGTTGCTTTGTTTATGATGGCCATTCTGACTGGTGTGAAGTGGTATCTCATTGTGGTTTTAATTTGCATCTCTCTGATGGCTAGTGATGTTGAGCATTGTTTTATATGTTTCTGGGCCCTCTGCATGTCCTCCTTGGAGAAGTGCTTATCCAGATCCTTTGCCCATTTTTCAATTGGATTGTTTGTTTTCCTGGAGTGGAGTTGTGTGAGTTCTATATATACATTTTGGAGAGATCAAACCCTTATCTGAGGTATCATTTGCAAATATATTTTCCCATATGGTTGGTTCCATTTTCATTTTGCTGATGTTTTCTTTAGCCATGCAAAAGCTTTTTATTTTGATGAAGTCCCATTTGTTTATCCTTTCTTTCATGTCCCTTGCTCTAGGGGACATACTGGTGAAAATATTGCTGTATGGGATATCTGAGATTTTCCTGCCTATGTTCTCCTCCAGGACTTTTATGGTGTCTGGTCTTATATTTCAGTCTTTTATCCATCTTTAGTTTATTTTGGTGTAAGTTGGTGGTCGAGTTTCATTTTTTTTGCATGTAGTTGTCCAGATCTCCCAACACCATTTGTTGAAGAGGCTATTTTTACTCCATTTTAAGCTTCTGCTCCCTTTGTTGAATTATTAATCAACCGTAGAGAGTTGGGTTTATTTCAGGGCTCTCTATTCTGTTCCATTGACCCATATGTCAGTTCTTATGCCAGTACCAGACTATTTTGATTATTGTGGCCTTGTAATATAGTTTGATGTCAGGTATGGTGATCCCTCCTACTTTGATCTTCTTTCTAAAAATTGCTGCAGCTATTCTAGGTCATTTATAGTTCCATATAAATTTTTGAAATTTTTCTTCTGTAACTTTGAAATATGTCATTGGTATTTTTGTAGGGATTATGTTGAATCTATAAATTGCTTTGGGTAGTATGGACATTTTTGATGATGTTAATTCTTCAAATCCATGAACATGGTATATGCTTCCATTTATTTGTGTCTTCCTTAATTTCTTTCTTCAATGTTGCATAGTTTTCTGAGTATAGGTCTTTTGCCTTTGTGGTTAGATTTATTCCTAGGAACTTTATTTTGCTTGTTGCTATAGCAAATGGGATTTTTTTTCTGATTTCTGTTTCTGATATTTCATTGTTGATGTACAAAATGCCTTCAATCACTGAATATTGACTTTGTATCCTGCTGCTTTGCCAAATTCACTTATTAGGTCCAGTAGTTTTTTGGTGGAGTCTATAGGATTTTCTAAGTATACTATCAAGTCATCTGCAAACAATGAGTTTTATTTCCTCCTTTCATGTTGGGAACCACCCTGCCTGGTTTCAGAAGCTGTAACCCCCATGGCTAAGGCTGAGTAAAGAGACCTTAGGACCATAAGCCACTAAGGAGACAAAGCTTATCTTCCTGGTAGAGCCACCACCTCTGCCCCTTTTTACTTCACCCTGCTTGGCACCGTTAGGATGACTGGTTAGCCAATGACAGGTAAGATTCCTCAAGGGAGGGATGACCTACAATAGGCATGGTTGTGAAGGGGTCTTCAGGGAAGGACTTAGGGGGCTATAGAAAAGGGGGTGGTGGACCCTTGCTCCTTGGCTTTGACATAGCCTGAGTCCTCATTCTGTCTGCAAGAAGCCTCGTATTCTCTTGGCTGTCTTACTTCCCCTGCCTGATTTAAGCCTGAAACAATGCCTTAAGCCTGAAACAATGCTGGTGGTGGGTGCAGCCCTGTTCTGGAAAGGGTGGGTTCCCTGGGGAGATCAGGCCTAAGAAAGAATGCACAAAATCTTATGAAACCTACTTTGTTAATACCCTCAATTTAAATGATATAATTCCAAGCAAGAAGTGAGTTTGTTCCCCAAAGTTTTATGGCCCTTTAGCTATCTGACCCTGACTCAGAATAAGCCCTGATAGTTCTTTGAATGTTATCTATTATTTAATCATTTCTGCCTGACAGTTATTGATGAACTTTACATATATACCCTGTATTCCTATGTAAATTAAACCCAATAAAAGCTAGTCAGGGTAAGGGTCTAGGCACTCTCCTCTTGAGAAAGTGGCCGACATGCTCCAAGTTGCTCTCTCCTTGAGAGAGTGGCTGTGCTGTCTCTTTTTCTCCACAGGACTCTGTAGTCCCTGTGAATTTGTCTTGTCTCATCCATAATGCCATGGACACTGCAGGCCGGTGTCTGCATCACTTTCCAATTTGGATACATTTTAGTTCTTCTTCTTGTTTGATCGCTGTGGCTAGGACTTCCAATACTATATTGAAGAGAAGTGGTGAGAGTGGACATCTTTGTTTTGTTCCTGGTCTTATACTTTTACTTTTGCTTTTTGCCCATTGAGTACAATGTTGATTGTAGGTTTCTCATATATGGCCTTTATTAGGTTGAGAAATGCCTCATCTACTCTCACTCTGTTGAGTGTTTTTATCATAAATGGGTGCTGTGCCTTATCAAATACTTTTTCTGCATCTATTGATATGATCATGTGATTTTTGTTTTTCCTTTTGTTCATGTGATGTATTACATTTACTGATTTGCGAGTATTGTACCATCTTTGCATCCCTAGGATGAATCCCACTTGATTGTGGTGTATAATCTTTTGGTGTATTGCTGGATGCTGTTTGCCAATATTTTGTTGAGGATTTTAGCATCTATGTTTATCAGCGATATGGGCCTGAAGTTTTCTTTCTTTGTTGTGTCTTTGTCTGGCTTTGGGATTAGGATGATGCTAGCCTAATAAAAAGAGTTTGGGAGTATTCCCTCTTCTTGGATTTTTTTTTTTTTTTTTGAATAGTCTGAGAAGGGTAGGGGTTACCTCTTCCTTAAATGGTTTGTAAAATTCTCCAGTGAAATTGTCTGATCCAGGGCTTTTGTGTGATGGGAATTTTTTTATTACTGCTTCAATTTCACCAGCTGTTATTGATCTGTTTAGGCTTTCTGCTTCTTCTTCATTCAGCTTTGAAAGATTATATTTTTCTAGAAATTTGTCCATTTCACCCAGATGTCCAAATTTATTGGTGTATAGTTGTTCATCATAATTTCTTTCAATCCATTGTATTTCTGTGGGATCAGTTGTAATTTCTCCTCTTTCATTTCTGATTTAATTTATTTGGGTTCTCTTTCTTTTTTTCTTGATGAATCTGGTTAAAGTCTTGTTGATTTGTTTAACTTTTCAAAGAACCAGCTCCTGAATTTATTGATTCCTTAAATTGTTCTTTTAGTCTCTGTATGATTTTTTTGTGTTTTATAATTTTTAAAGATTTTATTTATTTATTTTTTCTTTTTTTAAATTTATTTTAATTGTTGTTCTTGTACAGTTTTAGTCTCTGTATCATTTAATTCTGCCCTGATCTTGATTATTTCCTTCCTTCTACTCATTCTGGGGATTGTTTGTTTTTGTTCCTCCAGTTCTTGTAGGTGTAGTGTTAGGTTGTTTATATGAAATATTTCCATCTTTTTTAGGTAGGCCTGTATTTCTATGAACTTCCTTCTCAGGACTGCCTTCACTGTGTCCCATAGGTTTTGAACAGTTGTGTGTTCATTTTCATTTGTTTCCAGAAACTTTTTGATTTCTTCCTTGATGTCATTATTAACCCATTCATTGATTAATAGCATGCTGTTCAGTCTCCATGAGTTTGAGTATTTTTGAATTTTTTTCCTTGAGATTAGTTTCTAGTTTCAAGTCCTTGTGGTCTGAGAAAATGTTTGATATTATTTCAATTTTATTGAGTTTGTTGAAGCTTGTTTTGTGTTCTATCATGTGGTCTATCTTTGAAAATGTTCCATGTGCATTTGAAAAGAATATGTATTTTGCTTCTCTGGGGTGAAAGATTTTATATATGTATATATCAGTTAAGTCCATTTTATCTAATGCATTGTTCAGTTCCACAATATCCTTGTTGATATTTTGTTTGAAACATCTATCTACTGTTGACAGTAGGGTGTTAGAATCCCCTACTATAAGTGTGTTGCTGTCTACATCTTTCTTGAAGTCCTCCAAGATTTTCCGTATATATTTGGGTGCTCCTATGTTGGGTGCATAGGTATTTGTAATATTCATGTCTTCTTGATGGATTATTCCCTTAAGTATTATGAAGCATCCCTCTTGATCTCTTTTTATGGCCTTTGTTTTTTGAAGTTTATTTTACCTGATATGAGTATTGCTACCCTGGCTTTTTTCCCTATCCATTTGCTTGGTATATTTTTTTCCAACCCTTGACTTTCAGTCTGTGTAGGTCTTTTGTTCTGAGGTGGGTCTCTTATAGAAAGCATATGTGTGGGTCATGTTTTCTTATCCATTCAGCTACCCTAAGTCTTTGATTGGAGCATTTAATCCATTTACATTTAAGGTTATTATTGATAGGTACTTATTCATTGTGATTTTACTCTCTTTGTACCTGTGTTCCTTTCTCTCTCTGTTTTCCTTCCTCTTTTTAAAGCAGTCCCTTTAGCATACATTGCAGGGCTGGTTTGGTGGAGGTATATTCCTTCAGTCTTCTTGTTTTCTGGGAATCTCCTATTTTGCCTTCCATCTTAATTGAGAACCTTACTGGTTGGAGTAGAGACAGTATTTTGTTTTTCTTCCTTTCATGTACTATACTTTCAAAATGAGTGTCACAACAAGGCTATAATAACACAACTATTAACTGCTAATAAAGCCTTCAAATTTTTATATCTTTTATTTCTCTACTAAAATATGAATGAAATACTTTAGAAATTTCATGGAAATAATTTTTTTAAGCAAAAATACACAGTATAGTTTTATCATTATAGTATTTTCTGTTTTGTTAAATTTTCTCCAAAATAATTTTGTCCTGTAAATTTTATATTTTATACATTGAGTGCTAACATTTCTTATACAAAACTTCCCATCAGACTCAGAATGCAGTAATGATTTACAATAACACTAGCTTTCCTGGTAGTTCCTTGAAAGTGTTGTATATGCAATGTGGCCCCCAAAGGCAAAGGAGCTGCGATATCAAAGAAAGGGGCAGGCAAGTCCAGGTTGTCCATTGAGTTTAATAGGGAACTTAGTATTGAAAGGAGGTCCTGGGTGGTAGCAGGACTGTCATATCTCCCCATCATTCACCCCCTAGACTACCTGCTTATACCCCTTTTAGAAATGACCTACCTGCTAGGAAAGGAATGCATGGGTGATCAGAGGGAACAGGGGACCTGATGCTGGGAAGCTCTGGCACCAAGGTGAGATAAGGAAAAATAGCATTCAGGGCACCTTCCAGTGAGGAAAGAATTAATGGGAATTCCATGATTAGTCTGGAGCCTGAAGCCTGTGTAAATATTCCAGTGTCCATCCAGGGATGGAGTGGGGGAGTGGGGGAGAATGTTCCAGGTTCAGTTAAGATGGCACGTTTGGCTTCAAGACACAGTCAGTTTTTCAGGAGGGACTCAGCTCTGTCCACACAATCACTTCCAGCCCAAATCCAAGACACTGCCATGGAAACATAAATTGAAAGATGCCCCAGTCATAAACTGAAAGCTTAAACAAATGATATACTTGCAATGATTTTATTAATCATAATGTTTTCACATTTAGAAGGGGCTTTAAATCTAGTCCCAGCTCCCATTTAAAGCAAGATCCTTTTGAGGACATTTCAAATATATTGCCATTTAGCTTCTGCTTGAACTAAATAGGTCACAAAATAATCCTTTCCAATATCTCAAATTGTTAGGAATTCTTTCAGATCTCTCCTGGTTGTCCTAATCCCACATTTTATACATTTTCTTCAAATGTTTAAAGTCATTAATTATGTTGACTGTAAAGATAATTAAAACAACAAAGGTATGTCTGGTATTCAGGCTAAATATATCCTGTGTCATCAACTATTCATTGTGTGGCTTGCTTTATTGACACCCTGAATGTCTTAGTTCATTATGTCCTGGGGCATATTTCAATTGGTTAATATCACTTTAACATGGAATTTATGACTCTACCTAATGCCTTGGTTTTGATAGAGTACGGCTTCAAATTACAAAGAAACTAATTTCCCCTTTTTGGTACTTGTGCAATATAAACCTGCATTGGGTTTTTCATGAATATTTCTTATTGCTGATTCTGAGTGTGCTTTGTGTCAAATAAGATCCTTTTATATAAATATATGTTAAGCCAAGATTCTACTGTTTTGTAGTTAAGAGATAAGAAATGAGGAAAGAAGAGCCATGTGATAGTTTAAAGAAGGGACAGTGGTTCACACTATCAAATACAATAGGAAGATTGAGGGCAATGAGGCCTGGAGAGAAAGGCTTTTGATCCAAGGAGGTCAGTGCTCACTCAACCTTAGGGTCATAGCTTTGGTGCAAATGAGGCGATATAATACAATTACTAGAGTTTAAGGAGTGAATAGAGTCAGCATGAGAAATTCCTTCAAGGATCTGGAGCTAAAAAACATGGTAAGATGGAGCTTTGAGGGAAAAATATTTTTGTGGTTTGTTTTTGTTTTGGTTTGCTTTTTCTTAGTTCAGAGGAGACAGAAAACAAGGTTATAGCTAAGGAAAAGCAGCTAGGGATTATGCTGCCTTTTATAGTTATAGTTATTTGTGTGCTGACTTTCTCGGTGCACTGTTATAAGTATCTGGAGAGTACGACCGATTCTCATTCAGCTTCTCAGCACTGTGTCATTCACATAATAGGTATGGCATAGATAGTCATTGAGTTGAATTGTGTCATTTCTCCCAATGGGCATGTTTCCTCAAAGATTCCTGTAATTCTGCAATCATAGCAGCAACTTTATTTCATTTTCTTGTTTGTTTCTACCATAGTTTATAAAAAAAAACAAACAAATAACAAGTAGAAAAAAAATGATGGGAAAATTATGGAAACGCATCAGCGAATTTTTGTTTTTGTTTTTTTTTTGTGTGTGTACTTCAGCACCTGGATAATATATTAAGTCAGGAGAGAAGATCATCAAGGGAATGAGTGTAAATAGGAAGAGAAATGAGGACTGAGCCCAGGGAAACTCCAGTATGAAAAAGTGAAAGAGAAGAGGAAAATTAAAGCAGCTTTGAAATGAACATCCTATGAGGGAGGAAGAAAATGAGAGAATGTGATATCCTAGAATCCAAAAGAAGAAAATTGCATAAAGAGGAGGAAATGATCACAGTATTAAATCATGTTCATAATTCAGTAACATAACTGAGAACTGACAGTTAAATTTAACAACCTAGAGGTCATTAGTAACTTTAAAATAATATCCAGAATATTCAGCTGTTAGGTACCACTGTGACAAAGACTTCCATGTTCTATTCTTATAGTTGCTTTAAGATTAGGTTACATTCCTCCTATTATGCCTTTCAAGGACTATACATTAGTAATCTCATCAATATTAGTATTTGCATTCCATGTACATTTATTTCACAAATACTTGATGAGTAGCTACTGTATATCTCAGGCACTCCTCAGCCTTTCAGCTACTGCACTGAATAAAGATCTGTGCTACTGTACAGAGCTTGCTTTCATGGAGCTTACTGTCTATGGCAAAATTTACTCATCTGTTGCTAATCCACATGCCATTATGCTCATGTTCCTTGAACAGAGAATCCTCTTTTTCAGGTGTTGGTCAGCTTTGTGTGATACTCCTTTCCAATCACAACAAAAAAAATGTGAATTGTCATAGCTTATCATGGTAATGCCATTCACTAGAGAGTGACTGGCTGAGGAATGGTTAAATCAACCAACTATGACCATGAGACCTGAGGGAAGTCCATGGAAGAGCCTCTGGAAAAGATGCCTAGATTTTTTCAAGGGAACTATCAGAGTAAAGGAGTCTCTTCTGCTTCTGGACTGATGTCAATGAGGGGGGTTGAGACACAGAATCCCAACATATGGCACCTTAACATATTGACTATTTTCAGATAAAGGAGTTTAAGAGAATGGAAGAAGAAGGAAGGTAATTATTACCTCTTCTTCCCTCACCTTTATTTCCTGAAACAGGTCATAAAACACTGGTGAATAGTGCCCTCCCTATGCCTGGGGGAAGGGAGCATCATCTCCCAAAACAAAGGGAGGCCAAGAAGAATCTGAATAACAAGCCCTGTTGTTTCCCAGAGTTTACTACAATTACCTCTTACTCCTTAACCTATCATATTTCTCCCTGACTTGTCCACACTTCATAACCTAGCATGAAATACTCAGGCCTAACTAATCCTTTCGGTCATTTTCTTATGAGGGCCCTCATGTCCTTCAAAACATATTAAAAATATGTATGCTTTTTGCCCATTAATCTGAGAACTATGCAACTGTGAGTAAATCATTGTAGGAAGGGAATATAAAAATGGCTATTAGGTGTGGAAATTAACCAGGAGTGGTCCTGAGTATTCATGACCTTTTTGCTACTTGAACTACTAAATTCTTTGTTGTGTGGGTAGGGTACTATTCAGCCGTGTCTGGCAGCCAAAGGCATTTTGATACTAATTTTGTAGCATAAATAAGAGCACTCTGTTAGTTGGAGGATACCTAGGAAAAGTGACGAGGTAAAAGGAAAGTAAATGAACTGAGTATTAGTAAGAAAGTAATATCATAAAAATAAAACTAAACATAATATATTTGATACATTTCAGGAAAGATGTATGAAGCAAAGCAAAAGACAATCGTGAAACCAGTTCTGAAAACAAATTACAAGCACTAATAATTTTGTGCAGCAAATTTATATAAACCGCGGGCTGGTCACCTTTTCTCAAAGAAGGAATCATATGTAGGAGGTACCTGCCACACATGCAGGCTCCATTTGAACAATGAATTCTGGTATGAACATGGAAATATAAAGGCTGAATAAAAGCATTTGTTAAATAACAAAGGCAGTGCCTCTGGTAACCAGGAGCCACCAACACATTCATTTAGAAAGAAGTTCTTCTGAAGTATATCTGACTCATGTAAGTTCAAAACCTAGTTGAAACAATAAGTGTGTGCAATCATCTTTAGACTAGTTAAGTTAGAGCATAAAGGTATATTTGTTAATCCAAAATTAACCTCAGAAAAATCTATCTTGGAATTACAAAGCAGAGTAAATACATTGGGAAAAGGCACATGTCAAAGTAAACACATATAGAGAGGAAGTGGTACAACAGAAAGATAAGAAAATGATGACAAATAACTACAAAATATTAAAAAAAGATTTTATTTATTTATTTTTGGAGAGAGGGGAAGGGAGGTAGAAAGCAAAGGAGAGAAACATCAATGTGTGGTTGCCTCTGGCACAACCCCTACTGGGGACCTGGCTCACAACCCAGGCATGTGCCCTGACTGAGAATCAAACCTGTGACCCTTTGCTTCGCAGTCTGGTGGTCAATCCACTGAGCCAAACCAATCAGGGAAAAGTAATTACAAGTTTAACTACATCATTTTCTTAAGTTCTTATAATCAGTCTGTAATTTATTCAATTATAATCAGCCTATAATTTATTCAATTATAAAGTAGCCCAGACTGAGAGCTTTCTCAAGGGAACCATTTTTTATTTTTAAAAATACCATCTGAGTTCTCGTTTTAAGTCTCACATTTCAACAGGATAGCTTAGATTCATTTGTTAAATAGCATGTCACTTCTAGGAAGCCTGCAAAAGTCATGTGATCTATTCTCAGTGTAAAATCAATTTAGGATAGTGTCAAAAAATTTGCCACTTAGTTCTGCTGTTCAGAGATTTACATATTGATTGTGATAAGGAGACAATGAAAATATGCTTTTAGACTTTAAGACAAATATTTTTAATCTTCTGCATCTTCTAAACAACTAGTAATAAACATTAAGTTTATAGCAGTGGACCATAGTGTATGATTGCTCACCAGAATGAGCCCACTGTCAGATGTGGAATGTGACAGAAAGACCTAAACAATTCAGAAGGTGGTGCTTCTAAATATTACAAAGTTCAATAGTAGGAAAAAAGAACAGAGATTTTAGAATAGCTACTTCATGACCCAGCAAGAACACTTTAAATAAGAAAAGGATATGTTTACATTCAATCTGTGTCCTTTTAAAATGATTTCATACTTCTCATCCTCTCTTTAAAAATTTGTTGATACTAGAAGATTATATAGAAACATGAACAATGAGAGCAGAAACATACTAGAGTGTGCCCTACTGAAATACCTCTGAGCTCATTACCATCCTGCCTTGCAGCTGACCTCAACTTCTTGACTACTCAAATTAACATTAAAAAAATTCAGAAAGTAGAGTAGAAGAAATAATCTTACCCAGTCCTTTCTCAAAAACAACATAAATGGCGTTTTGTATATTATTTTCTGTTGTATATTTAAAATTATACAAAAATCACTCATGAGTTTTAAAAACACATTTTTTAAATTTAAATCTGTGTGGTAAAGAAGTCAAGTATTAGTAATTGCACAGTTAACTTGAAAATTTGGAGGAAGAGATTATTCTGCTTAGAGAGAAAGATGCCTCCTAGTGAAATATTCTAATTAAGTAATTTTTAATGTGTCTACAATGGGCATCTACACTGAATGCCAGAGTCAAATTAACCTGGTTTCTCCATGTGCAGGAAGCCAGACTTTTGCTATTTTACAGAGAATCTGACTGATATGTTCAATTTAAGTGTAGGGTCTGAATGAGTCTGGATTAATGGGTACTTAGAGGCTGAAAAGTCCAACCAACACAGAAGACACTTGATTACTATTGCAATTTGATTGACAAGTGAAGGAATTGGTTATTGTTTTGGTCAAAATATTGAACTGGTCACATTACTTCATGTTTCATTTTGCACCTATGCAAATTAGTACTAAATATTAATTTCAAGTGAAAATGCATTAGCAACACTTAGGGAAATAATGCCAAACCTCTCTCAGTCTATCTAGGGAATTGCTTGATCTTCCTGACGGATAAACTATAATTTAGATTTAAAAGATAATCAACAAATATGTGATTATGTATATTTGCAAATAGAAAAAGAGTCATGAGTGTTCACTGAAATATGAATACCAGTAATTAAAGTTTTGTGAGAAATTTAGACCTTGAAACAGACACTGCAAGTGAAATAAAATGATTGCGGGCTTGAAAGATTTAATAACTGCAAAAGGAGCCAGTATTTCGGAAGACGGGGGAAGTAAACTAGCTCCTGTTACTGTGCTGCGGCATGAGGGTTACTAAAGTGACAGAGCACTTTTAGAACATAATTTCAATGCAGGCTTCACCTGCAACTCACTTTGTTGAACAACTGAAGTGGGGTGCCCAGAAGGCAGAGTGAAAAGATCTTTTTAAACGGTCATTCCTAAAGGCTAGGTATAAAAGAAAGATGGGGAGGAAAATTCAAAGATAGGGAGGGAGACAGATATTTAGGGCTTCATTCTTTTATTTGGCAAACCTCTATGCATAGCAATTTTATTTGATTGTTTGTTCTCCAATGTCTATAAGAATCTTAGTCACAACATATGGTGATTAGACATTTAAAAAATAACTGAAAGTTTTGATTTATTCATTTGGATCCAGTGAAAAAAACCAATGCATTCCCACCACTTACTTTACTAAACAACAGATTAAAGAGTTCAATTCAATAACCCATATCTACAGATCTTCAATATGTTATGGTCACTATGTTGTAAACCTGTAACTAACATAATATTGTATGTTAATTATAATTGGAAAGATATTTCAGTTATTTTTACATGGACTAGTAACTAATTCTGTGTGTATTTAATTACCTACCTTTAAACTTCCTTAGTTGACTTCAGGGATATATAAATTTTATATGATATACTTGTGCTTTTTCTAAATATGTTAATTTTGTACTCTGCATTGCACATACATAGAGTTCTACATGATTATTATGATATAAGTTGGTTAGCTAGATCTACCCATAAACATTAATATAAACTCAAGTCCTTATAATAATTATAAACAAAACTCCTTTTAATTCTTGAAGTGAACTGTGAAGAGGATGTATAAGAGATTGCAAAGAAGGGCTTCTGAAAGAGAATGGAAGTTAAATGGGGCCATGATCACCATGTTGAAATGGTCGCCTGAAATTGCCATCCTCTTTCCCTCCACTGCTTTCTTCTCTAGGTATAATTCCTCCGTGTTCTTTCAAGATGAAAACATGTGAAGACTATTTTTTTATTACATGAATTAGTGTGTCTTCCCTTTCCATATTCAAGTATCACATTATTTACATAATTGCAGATATAATAAATTAGGACATTTTGCCCATTCATTTACTCAGTAATTATTAAGTAATGCTTGGCAACAGCTACTGAGCTAAGGTTCAAGGAATACTGAGGTGAATCAAAAAAGTTCATAGCTATGGAGAAATTTAGAGATTAGCCATCACTTTTGTGTGTGCATATAAAAACACATTTATTTTACCACTAAAAGGTATATATAATAAAAAAATAACATATTTTATATACACATTATTTGAATGCACTCATATTTATGTTAAAATAAATATTCTAAGTTAATACAGTATTTTGTTTATATTTAAGTGTAATAGTCAAAGGTTTTTAAAAAATTTAGATGTGAAAAATATTTTAAAAGCAGAATAATGGATACTTAGTGAAGCAGAAATATTTTTTAGTCATTGTCAAGTTTTGAAGACTGTTTAGATCCAAGATGGTGGAGCAGTAAGTGGAAGCTGCACAAACCTCATCCCAGGACAAATCTGGAATTACAACTAAATTGTAGAGAAATCATCCTAAATAACCAACTGAACACTAGCTGGAGGGAAGACTTATAAATACGGACAGACAGAAGAAACTACGTCACCAGAAAGAGACTGGTAGTGGGTGTGGAGAGGGCACAAGAGGGCCCACTGGACTCTCACAGGCAGCAGCTGAAGTGCCAGGGACATATTTCAGTGGCCCAGGCATTTCCCCTGAGAAGTACGGGGTCTAAAACCACAGCCTACAGCACCAAAACGAGGAAAGGAACCCAGATAACATCTGGCTACAAAAAGCAGTTGCGTTTCTGTCCACCAGGAAGAGACAGTGGGAGATGCAGAGAGGCTCTTGAAGGTCAACACACAACATTCCATTTGCAGCTCTTTACCCTGGGTTCCAGCAGAGGGAGGGCAGAGTGGACGAGAGATGCATGAGGAAAGTCTGGGGCTGGTGGCTCTGGGGAGAGAGCTGAAGGAACAGCCACCATGATTCCTGGGCTGAGTCATTCCCCATACTGCAGAGGCCATTTTTCTTAGGCAGAGCACTCGGCCTTCAGGTTAATGCCTCCAAGTGGCATTAACCTGAAGGGAAGCAATAGCCCTGCCTGCAGGAATTACTCTGCCCAACCCTGTGGAGCTTCAGCTGGCCTACTGAGTTCAGATTGAAGCTGTATCAGTGATTAAGTTTAACAAGTAAGACTGATTTCTTGGAGCTCTGAGACTTTAGCTGACCCTCTCCTGGGCCCAGTGCTGGTAAAAGCCAGCCGTGATGTGCAGCATGGTTATTTTTGCACACAAACAGGCCCAGCAGAGGGAGCCACAAGCTGTGCATCTCTGATAGCTTTGAACAGGTTATCCAGGGGCAGTCACGGGCAGTGTCCAACATAGGGCTGCACCAGAATCCTTGCACATCTGCCTAATACATGGAAACAAACATGAAGAGGCAGCCAAAATGGGAAGACAAGGAAACAGACTCCAGATGAAAAAACAAGAGAATCCTCCAGAAGAAGAACTAAATGGAAAGGAGACAAGAAATTTACCAAGTTTTTACATAGGAAAAGAAAAAAAAAAAAAACTATGTATAATTTTATATAATTTATTCAAATCAGATGCAACATCTAGCTATCAGCAAAATTCTAATTTTTATTTAATTCTCCACTTGAAATGAGGTATGGGAAGAAAAATGGGTTTTCCAAGATCAAATGATGAGTCAGTAATTGGTTGGGAAATGGAAAAGAAGCCAATTTTGAGTTGTAAATCCTCTACTGCAATAATCTGATAACCTAATTATGCTTCCAAGAATATGGTACCTCAGTTATTTGTTTTGTACATTTTGCAGCCAAATAAAATAATAGTAAATAGCAATTGTATTTCTGTGAAATGTAGACAGAATTATCCTCAAGTCCTCTTTTTGCAAGCTTCAAACAATATAGTTTCAGAAAGGAGCAATTTCAATTTGGGAAAAATATACATATATTTAGAAAAAATACAAAAAGAATGCTCTTAATAAAGCACAAGTTAACATTTGTGAAGAGTAATATGACTATATGAAATCATATTGCATTCTGCAAATGGAATAAAAATATAAAGAATACAATTTGACTCCACAAATCAGACAAAACTTTAACAGTATTTTTTCTAATTAAAAGAACCTAATCTATTGGTCCAGGTAATAGCCATTGTATTTTATTCTATTTAATAAACCCCAATAACATCTGTGGTAATGTTTCATTATGTCCAATTCTTAAGTAGAGTCCAATAGACATAATATTTTACATAAGAGAAGGGAGGCATCAAATGTGGACCATCCTGTCTTTTGAGTATGATGATCTATACATATACAAAAGGATATTTAATTATTAGTTTCAATGAACTATTGAAATATTTACAACACTACCAGAGAAAGAAAGAAAGATAATTAGCTTAGCCCAAGAGAGTTGGATTAGGGAGACTTGAAAGCTTCCTAGCTATATGAGGTGATGATGGCCTACCATCTTTTCTACTTCCTTCTTCTCCTTCCTCCCTCTTCTCTTTTTCTTCCTCCTCTTCCTCCTTTTTCTTTTTCATTTTTCTCTTTCTCCTCCTCCTCTGTTTTCTTCTTTTTCTTCCTTCTCCTTCTTTTTATCTTATTCCTCCTCCTTCTGTTACTTCTTTACATTTTTACATATTGAAATTAGCCTCCTACCATCCAATAATCCTTATACCATTTATTTTTTCTCTTTTATCCCTTTTTCTCTTGCTTTCTCCCTGGTCTATTTTTCTATCTATGCAAAGTTTACCACCATCTTCCAAAGTTTTGAGACAGTTTAGGTAACAATAAATGGAATTAAAATGACTAGGTCCTAATCTTTTTGTACAGTGTCTTATAAATCCAGTTAAGTCACAACTCCACAACAGTCCTGGGTGTTGATGTGTTTTCAGGAATACACACATGCACACACACACATGGGAAGGGAGTGCACTTAAGGAAGTAATTTTCAAACTGTACTTTGAATGCGTCTAAGTGAGGTCCATCAGGAACTCTGTGTGTGTTTGCAGTGGTGGTCACAGGTACACACCTGAGTGATGTGGACCCCACCTGAATGAAGGCAGAAAACCCTCTAAGTCTAATAGTCATCCATGTAAATCTTGGGGTTGAATAAAATGCTCTGAACCTTGAATAAACTTTGAAGATTAATTCCCTAGAAGTTAATTTTTTTATTACTAGTAAAGTTCACATTTTATAAAGTGTGTGAGAAGAAAATTGATGTTATAAAATTATAAAATTACTGTTATTTTCTTTTAGATTTTTACTGAGTTCTTATGTGTGTGATGCTGTGCTAAAATTATAAGTGGGGGACACTAAGATTGTCAAAAAGATACTTTGCTCTCATAGGTCAATAATCTTCTAGAGGAAGTAGGCTTTTAACATAGCAATAAGTAAGAGACTTTTGTCTTAAAGAAAGGATACGTTTTGGACAGATAAAAGGGAAAAAGGGCAGGCAAAGGAACAAGCACATTTTACAGCCTATTCAGGAACCTTATAAAAGTATTCAGTTTTAATAACAGAGGACCTCCAGGTGCTCGACGGCACATCATAGTAGAATGAAGACCTAAATGACATCAGCCAATCCTCCTTTAATTCTTGGGTACACTAAATATGTCATAATTCACAACCAGGACTTCATATCTTTCTCCTCAGTAGATGGTATGATGCATCTATTTCAATTTTACTTTACATAATCTTCAGGAGTTTGTTGAATGATGCTTTCTGTATCATGCCAAGCAAAAAAAAAAAAAAAATACTGTGACACCTGACCAATTAATCTGCATAAACTTCATCTTCAATCTTCAGGACTTTCTGGCCACATGAGCTGGTGTGACTACCACCATGCCATGAAAGAATGGGTTCACTCCCTTTCTGAACCCATTTCTTTTGTATCCTATGTATCCCATAGGATACATTTCACCTGTTGGTGAAACCGTAAGACAAAGCATCATTTCAAGTATTTCATACAAAACTGATCTCACTGTGTGAAGAAAGTATTAAATATTTAACAGATTTTTATTTGTATGTGTAATTTTTATAATTAAACTGTAAGTTTTCTTTGAGCACTTATTTTTGGATGTGGAACTGAGTTATACAGTGTTCTGTTGTAAACAGTGGAGCAAATGCTTAATACAAGACTAAAAAGAAAATAGGATACAATCCTTGGCTTAAGAATTTACTTCAGAAAAATTGTATTATAATCATTGTGCCAATGATGTCTCTCAACTGAGTAGTTATATTTGTTGATATTATCTCTTGTTATCTAGCCTTGATGTCGAGCTGAGATCATTACAATCATCTCAATTTTGTATTTTTCTTGTAAAGAAATAGGTCATGTTAACTAAACTAAAAAAGGATATATTCTATATGCCATTTAAAGTGTCAACTTAAAATTAACATTTGAATGGGGAATGAAGGTGGTGGCCAAGCAGGTGGAAGCCAAGTCCACTTGCTCTTGCACCCAACTTGGACACTTAGATGATCTTCTGAAAAATATACTGAATATTCAATGGAATCTTAGCTGATATGAGAACTGGAAGCCAAGGAGTACAGAAGACATTTCACAACAGGCAGTAAGGAGACTTTTTTATAGGTAGAAGGGGAAATGCCATGTTTATGGCACCTGCAGCCATGGGGGCCTGGTCAGAGATCACAGCTTCATGGCATCCTCCCTTCCCAGGGTGGGGAATCCTCAGACCCAGGCTAGGAGCAACCTGGGTACATAAAGTTGGGGAGAGCCAGGCTACACACACACACACAGAGTAAGCAGCATGGCCATAGCTGCAGTGGCAAATGACAGCCAGGTGAGTGCCAGAGAGGGAGAGAGAACCTAAGAACTTGAAACACCAATCCAAAAGACCATATGCACCCCAATGTTCATAGCAGCACAATTTACAATAGCCAAGTGCTGGAAGCAACCTAGGTGCCCATCAGTAAATGAATGGATCAAAAAACTACAGTACATCTACACAATGGACTACTATGCAGCAGAGAGAAAGAAGGAGCTCCTACCCCTTGCAATAGCATGGATGGAACTGGAGAGCATTATGCTAAGCGAAACAAACTAGGTGGTGAAAGACAAATACCACATGATCTTACCTTTAACAGAAACTTAAAAAAACAAACAAGCAAAATATAACCAAAGATACTGAAGGAAGGACATAATCAAGATCAAGGCAGAATTAGATGATATGGAGACTAAAAGAACAATTCAAAGGATCAATAAATCCAAGAGCTTGTTCTTTGAAAAGTTAAATAAAACTGACAAACTTTTATCCAGATTCATTAAGGAAAAAAGACAGAGGACCCAAATAAATAAAATCAGAAACAAAAGAGGAGAAATTACAACTGATCCCACAGAAAAACAAAGGATTGTGAGAAATTACTATGAACAACTATATGTCAAGAAATCTGAAAACCTGGGCAAAAAGGACCAATTTCCAGAAACAGACAACTTGCCCAAATGGAATTGAGGAAGCAGAATGCCTAAATAGACCCATAACAACTAGTGAAATTGAAGCAGTAATAAAAAAGCTCGCAGCACACAAAAGCCCTGGACTGGATGGCTTTATAGATAAATTTTAGCAAGCATTTATGGAAAAACTAAATCCTATCCCTCTGAAACTACACAAAATTCAAGAAGAGGGAAGACTCCCAAATGCTTTTTACGAGACCAGTATGATCTTCATTTCAAAAGCAGGTAAAGATACAACAAAGAAAGAAAACTACAGACCAATATCTCTGATTAACATAGATGTTAAAATCCTTAACAAAATACTGGCAATCTGGATACAGAAATACATTAAAAAGATTATACACAATGATCAAGTAGGATTCACCCCAGGGATGCAAGGGTGGTACAAGATTCACAAATTAATAAATGTAATACATCATATAAACAAAATGAAGGACAAAAACCACATGGTCATTTCAGTAGATGCTGAAAAAGCATTTCATAAAATCAAGCACCCATTTATGATAAAAACACTCAGCAAAATGGGAGTAGAGAAAACATACATCAACATAATAAAGGTCTTATATGAGAAACTTACAGCCAACATCATACTCAATGGGAAAAAATAAAATCTTTCCCACTAAGGTCAAGAACATGACAAGGATGTCTGCTCTCACCACTGTTATTCAACATGGGACTGGAAGTTCTAGCCAGATAAAAAGAAGAAATAAAAGACATCAAAATAAGAAAGGGGGATGGAAAACTGTCATTATTTGCAGATGACATGATGGTCTACATAGAAAACCCTATAGACTCCATGAAAAAAAAACTCCATGAAAAGAATTCCATGAAAAGAACTTACTATGCTAACAAGTGAATTTGGCAAACTTAATAGGATAAGAGTCAATATTCAAAAATCGATGGCATTTTTGCACACCAACAATGAAACCAACAATGAAATATCAGAAACAGAAACTAGGAAAAAAATTTCATTTCCTATAGCAAGAAGAAAAATAACATAATTAAGAATAAATTTAACAAAGGAGGTAAAAGACCTATACTCAGAAAACTATGCAAGACTGAAGAAAGAAATTAAGAAAGATACAAACAAATGAAAGCATATACCATGTTCATGGATTGGAAGAATTAACATTAAAATGGCCATACTACCCAAAGCAAGTACAGATTCAATGCAATCCCCATTAAAATACCAATGGCATATTTCACAGATCTAGAACAAATATTTCAAAAATTTATATGGAACCAAAAAAGAACCAAAATAGCCTCAGTGATCTTTCTGAACAAAGCAGGAGGGATCACAATACCTGATATCAAACTATACTACAAGTCCACTGTAATCAAAACATTCTGGTACCGGCATAAGAACAGACAGATAGATCAATGGAACAAAATAGAGAGCCCAGAAATAATCCCATGTCTCTACAGTCAATTAATATTTGGCAAAGGGGGCATGAGCACACAATGAGTAAAGATAGCCTCTTCAATAAGCAGTGTTGGGAGAACTAGACTGGTACATGCAAAAAAGAAAAAAGAAATTAGATCACCAACTTACACCATACACCAGAATAAACTCAAAATGGATAAAAGACTTAAATATAAGTTGTGACACCATAAATGTGACACCTACAATAAAACAGGTAGGGAAATTTCAGATATCACACATAGCAAAATTCTGCATGGCCAAAGAAGCCATCATCAAAATGAGAAGGGAACCAACTGTATGGGAGAGCATATTTGCCAGTGATACCTTGGACAAAGGCTTGATCTCCAAAATATATAAAATGTCATATGATGACAACAGTAAGACAAAAACTCCAATTAAAAAATGGGCAAAGGATCTGAATAGACACTTCTCCAAGGAGGACATGCGGATAGATGTCCAATAAACATATGAAAAGATGCTCAATGTCACTAGCCATCAGAGAAATGCAAATTAAAACCACACTGAGATATCACCTCACATCTGTCAGAATGGCCACCATCAATAAATCGACAAACAAATGCAGGCAGGTTTGTGGAGAAAAAGGAATGCTAGTGCACTGTTGGTGGGAATGCAGACTGGTGAGGCCACTGTAGAAAATGGTATGGATTTTCCTTAAAAAAGCTAAAAATGCAACTGCCTTTTCACCCAGCAATTCTAATGCTGGAAATATACCTTAAGAATCCTGAATTGCCAATTCAAAAGAATGTATCCACCCTCATGTTCATTGCAGCACTATTTATGATAGCCTGGTGCTGAAACAGCCTAAGCGCCCATCAGTAAATGAGTGGGTCAAAAAAGCTGTGGCACATTTATACAATGCAATACTATGCAGCAGAAAGAAAGAAGGGGCTCCTATCTTTTGCAACAGCATGGATGGTACTAGAGAATATTATGCTAAGTGAAATAAGCCAGGCAGTGAAATACCATATGATCTCACCTATAAGAAGACTAATGAACAAAATACACTAAGGAACAAAATAGAGTCACAGGGATGGAAGCATGGAATAGACTGAAGTGACCAGAATTGGGGGAGGGAGATAATGGAAAGAAAGGGGAAGGGAGCAGACATGGTAGTAGACAAAACATGTATGAATAACCCGTGGACATGGACAACAACAGTGTGGGAATTGACTGTGGCAGCAGGAGTAGGTTGGGTAAAGGAGGGAAAAGGGGAAAAACTGGGACATCTGTAACATTTGAATGGAAACAAAATTGCAAGAAAAGGAAATCAAAGTGTTCCAATGTACATATTGTAAGGAGAAAGGGACATGGATGATCCCTTGAAATCAAAAGCTTTCTTTGTATTGAGTAATGTAGGTGTTTGTAAGTTCTGGAGATTTCTTTTGATTCATAATAAACTAGAGACTGTTGATCTTTTAAAAAAATCATATAAAGGTACACTGGATGGGAGATAATGTTGGAAATATATAGACTTAAGATCACAGAAGCTCTTGAAGACCGGACTTGGAAGAGTTTGGATTGCTTGCTACAGGAGGCAAATTGGCTCTCAGTATCTACAATAAACTTTTTCTGTTGTATTTCAAAGGCTGGAAAGTTAAATGATATGTTTCCTCCATTACCATGTAGCTAGGACTTTGACTTAAAATTAGGTTTCACCAATTTGATGCACTTGTGTGAAACGGAACTGTCAACTTTTTTTTTCAATGTCCAACTTTCCAGTCTTTGTCTTCCTGGTGCCAAGCATGAAGGACAGTGACAGCTGCAGTTGCTAGAGTGGTGTCTCTCCATTCTTTATCATCCTCATGGGGCAGACTCCCTTTATAAGCCAGTTTGCCAGTGTTGTTGGAAGGTCATGTCTCAAGGCCTGACTCTGACCTGTGCAACCATTTTGTAAGCATCTACTTCGTTTTATTACCAACTTAAGATAAAGAGAGACCTTTCTATGTCATGCAACTGAATCCTAACAGAAACGTTGTATTTTCTAAACAATGAGACGGCTTTCCTTGCCATCCTAGTCATTTGAATCTTAGTTCCGCATACTGCCAACACTCCTTGAGATAATGCTTAGCTTTTTCATAGATAAGTTTTCTTCATGCCTTTCAAAGCATCTTGGGCAAACTTCTTTCTCAGGTGATTCATCTTCAGTTCTGCAAGATTCCTTCACATTTTCTTAAGGGTTTTTGGCACAGCAGGAGCCCTCTTCTTCTCTTCTGCACCTTCCATGGTTCCAGCCAGAGAAGAGCAATAATGAGATTTTGAATGTTTGAAGACTATTGAATGAATTACATAGAATCTTGCACTAAAAAAATTTCTTACACTAGTAAATTTCTCAGTTGTGTTTCACTTAAACCAATTAAGACTAAATTACATTTTATGCTGGATGGTGTAAGAAGCTAGCCAGAAAGTGTTTTGTGAGATTGGGATAGTACTGTGAAGGTTAAAAATCCATGAAGCTCCAAAGGCAATGGGTACCCTCATAGTAGAGTACTGATTTCAGATTGGATGTCTTTGGGCATTGTCTTCCTAAGATTGCAGTCCATAAATGGAAGTAGGACAATATACAGGTCCTTCTGGCCATAGTTGGAAAAGTAGCTTGATTTCTCTGCTCTTACCTAGAAAATTATAAGTCTTTTATTTCTGCATGTGGAGGTAGAAAGAAAATATAAAGCAAATCTGTGCTTGTAAAGTATTCTGGCTTTTAATTGCCTTGTCTGGCTGATAAATCATAATAAGTGAAGGGAAGAAACAATGATTAATGGGTTCAAATTACTTTTTAAATGTTTTGAACCATAGAGAACAGCATTATGTCTGAAAGGAGCAATCAATTGCGGATCATGAAGTTTAAACTATTGTTAATTTTTAAGGAGGAAATAGTAATAAAGAAAAAAGTTAGTGAGATTTCCAATCCATCAGGAGGTCTCTCCAGAAAGTATCCATCCATGTAACAGGAAAAATAGAGACATTTATTGAAGAAGATACAAGATACAAAGAAACATTGTACATAGGACAATGACACCTCAGTCCCCTTCAAAGTAGGCACCTTGGGACCTCACACAGTTCAGTCATCATCAGCTGCCCTGTCGTATTTTGATGAAGAGACCCCTGAATCTCTTCAATGATTTGAAATCTCTTGCCTTTCAAAGGTGACTTTAGGTTTTGGAAAAGCCAGGAGTCATGGGGCACCAAATCGGGGATGTAGGGGGCAAAGTCACCTGGGTGATTTGATGTTTTGCCAAAAAACTGCACGAGACATGATGCATGAGCTGGTGCCTTGTGTGATGAAGTGGCTAATCACCAGTTGCTCATACCTGCGGCCTTCTGAATCATCTGAACAATTTCCGTAGAGGAATGTTTAAGCTTAATGCAAAATTTCATGCAGATTCATTACTTTACTTGCTCAGTCATTTTGAATGCAATGGCCATACAGTACACATGCTCACTCAAAAGGCCTACCGCTCCCACTGACGAGTGCAGTGAAGTCATCATTGTTCACACATGTGCATTCCAAAAGTTGACTTTTCTCCTTGGCCACCAGGTATAACAATGTCACACACACCGTTCTCATTATATTAACAATGGCTGGACTTTTACCGGACAGACCTTGTACAGTTTGTGGTAATTGTATCAAAAAGGGCATTAGATTACTGATGTCGATGAAACCATAAACAGAGAAATGAAGAGAGCCATCATTAATTTGAAGGGACTTTTTCCAATATTCCCCAGCTAGCCTGTTTTATGTCAGCAAAATCAGGTAGTGGCCAGAGATGGTGAAAGAGAGCACCCAGCTGCCTGGACACTGTGACCAAAGCTGACATGTACTCAGTGTCCTGGTGTGACCGGCATCAAAAACATTCTTCAGCAGAGCCAAGTGTTTACGGATTAGAGGAATCCTCCCATCACTCTTCTTCCCCCACAGTGTTCATAAGGCCTAGAACATTCACCTGGTGTCTTAGTTCTAATTTCTGAAATAGAAAGAAATCCTCATTTATACAAAGAAAGGCTTGCAGGGACATTAAATCATAACATTGTATTTTCGGAGTGGGCGCGGAGCCCCGGAGACTAAGCCTCATTATGTTTCTATGTTCTTATTAAAAAGTTATATTCTCTAGACCAGAAAATGGAAACTTTCAAACTTCAAGATAAATACTTTATAAGAACTAAAATTACTTCAGACTAAGAAGAAGGAAGTTATACATTAGTTATGATGGTTTTCACTATTAAAAACAACCAGCCAAGATGAAATGAGTTAGATGAGGATAAAAGTAATATAAACTCCACAAAAGTGTTAAGAATTCACTATTTGGTTGAAGGACATTCTTACTGAAATATTTGGAAAATAAATGAATATCATCGCCCTGATATTAAAAAGTATAAAAATATCAAAGCTATTTGTAAACATACAATTTGGAAGAAAAGCACATAATCTTTAAAGTAGCTGTAATTTACACACTGTTTCTTGCTCTTTGTGTGTGTGTGTGTCCATTTCAGATCTGCTTTCTAGCACAAAAATTTAACTGCAATTTTAGTTAGAAAAAAGTCAATCTATTTCTGTGTATTATGAACAAAACCACCAATAAGAGTGTCTTTTCTTGTGCAATTAAATTTTTAAATTAGTACCAAGAACTTAGCTACCATAAAATCAAACACATTTTATATTATAATATAACAAATTTTACACAGAGTGGTTAATTTACTTCTTTAAGGACACATATGGCTGGTAACAAGCACAGAATTCTCAACTCTGGAAATGTATAAGCTTTGGAGTCAACAGCATCATTGACATTTATTAGCTGTATGTCTTCTTGCATGCTTTGTTATCGCTGGTTTCCTCAGTTTTTATCTGTATTTTATATTTCTCTGTTTCTTCTTTCCTCCAGTGATTAGAAAATAAGGGTGCAAAAGAATATCTATTATTAGTTGATACATTTTAATACATTTATTTCCACTTTTGTGCTTTTCTAAAATACAAAATTTAATGGTGCTATTTCAAAACTAAATTATTTGATGTTGTTTGTTTTAAATGGTGAAAAGTGCTTTCTTACAGCTTTTAAATCTTTTTTTTTTTTAATAAGCAAGGGAATAATTAGAAGTCTAACTCTGAACCATAAAGAAACCAACCAATATTAACATAAGTATATTTTTATTATTTCCATTCTGCTATTATTTTAAATCATATTTTAAACATATTTTACCGATACACTAATATGTGTTCCTCACACAAATTCAAACAACAAAAAATAAGTGTCTTTGAATGCAATGGTAAATATTCTATGGATTTACCATTAATTTTGGTATCTGCTGAGGTTTCTGCTATGTATAATTTATGAATTTTCCTTAACTAGTCTTTAAGAAATGTTTTTATTTAAAAATATAGATTTCATTTTATTAACCCTTTGAAATCACTTTCTGCCTTTATTGCTAAATTTAATTAATTACATTAACAACTCTTTTTGCTATTCAACAATTATTCCTTTTCTGGGATAAAGCCTGAAGGTCAAGATGTATTCTTCCTTCAACATGCACAGTACAGCCAGATCAGCTATGCTGATTTTTTTAATCACATTTCAATAAGGATATTCTGTGCTCCCATGTTAAATAGCCTCTGGCTTGGGCTTTGGTATCATCCTTGGAACCACAGTTACCCCAACCTAGACAACAACCTGGAGGCCATTTCACCTCATTCCGCTCTGAGGCAGGTTCTGAGTGTGCAAGCTTGATCGGTGCGACTAGCTGTGAAAGTCCTCGGGACCAGGCGTCTAGTTTAGGGCAATGCAGTGACATTTTCACTTTTTACTATGTTTTGCTCATGGTTTTCCACTTTTTCTCTAGTCACATTTTATTGATATTTTTAAAGACATTATCCTTTTCATTTAAACTCTCAAATTTATGGGCATAAAGTTCCATATTATGTGTCATAATTAAACATAAAAACAAAACTTCTCCCTGTGAGCATTTGTGTTCTTCTACTTCCTAATAGTGTACATTTGTGCTCTCTCTTTTTTTGTGGATCAGATGGTCAACTAATTACTTATGTGTTAAGATGAACTTTCAATTTATCACCAACTCTAATCAATTATTCTTTCTGATTCATTAATTTCTACCTTAATTCTTCTATTTTTATTTTACTATCTTTGTGTTCCTTATATTAACACTTTTCTAGTTTATTGAGTGAAAAAAATGTTCAATTATTTTAAATCCTTCTTGCATTCTCATATAAGTACTGATGTTTTAACTTTCTTACTGAGTACTTTTCCCCCCATCTATTGATATAGATATGTAGGACGGTCATAAAATTTCTTTCAAATATTTTAACTTCCACATTTTTTTTTTTTACTAAAAAAGTTACTGAGAGCGTTTAACTTTTCAAGTACATAAAGTTTTTTTAATTTTCTTTTTATTGTGTTTCTCATTTTACTACTTGTGGAAAATGTGACTTCTGTAAATATTTCATTTTAGAAATTGTAGAAATTTCCTGTGGCTTACAAAGTGGTTACTTTTAGAAATAGTTCAAGTCTGTTTGAAATGAATGTGTATTTTATGTTTATGGAATATAGAATTAGAGAAATATGTTTCTGCATATCTCCAACTCATCTTCTATTTCCTATATATGTGCCTTATATAATAACTTAATTTTCTCATAATCTATTGATTTCTGGAAATGATATTTTAAAAACTTTTACTATTATTTTGAATTTTAAAATAAATTAAAAAATAAAATAAATTTTAAAATATATTTTACCTTATGATCTTTTTGGGTTTCTGTTATAGACTGAATATTTGTATTCCTTCTTAATTCATCTATTGAAACCTATATTGAAACCTAGTCCTCTGTGTCATGGCGTTCGGAGGGGGGGCCATTGGTAGGTGATTAGATCATGACCCTGCAGAAGAGATCACAGAGAGCTCCCTCAACCCTTCTGCCATTCTAGGACACAGCAGGCAGATAGTCTTTTTGAACTGGAAAACAGTCTTTCCTTCCCTCCATTCTTTCCTTCCTTTCTTGTTTCCTTATTTCCTTTTTTCCTCAAAGAATTTGCCCTAGCTAATAATTATATAGTTACATAATTCTATTTTTTATTATTAAGGTTTATTAAATATATAATCTTTCCTTTGGCTATAGATCTCATCAATATAATTGTGGTTCTGTGTTCAAATATATTTTATGTTCTGTGCTAGTTCCTACCATAGTTTCTTTATTCTTCCTTAAATTCTTTATTTTAATTCATCTTAAATTGGTTATATTTTGCCATTAATATTTTCTTAAAATAACAGTTTATAGGGCTTTTAATTATCAAGTTGAGATATATATTGGTTGCCTTTATTCATAATTCTGAAATTCAAAAGGTTAGAAAAATAAAAGGCGTGTGTGTGTGTGCACGTGCAATTTTAAACCAATATTATTTGACAGCAGATCTGACATGAACTGATAAAAATCTAGTTATAGTTTATACTTATTCTCTATGGTGAATAATGGTAAAGTTTTCTGAAGAAATATTGATAAATAGAATAAGTAATTATGAGATGTTAGCCTACGGCCAGTCTTACATAATAATTATATAATCTTTCTAAAATCCCACAAATTCTGAATTGCAAAACACTTCTGCTTTTAAAGGTTTCATTTTTAAAAATATATTTTATTGATTATGCTATTACAATTGTCCCATTTCCCCCCCTTCACTCCCCTCTGCTCTGCATACCCCCTCCCATTCACATTCCTGCCCTTTAGTTTATATCCATGGGTCAGACATATAAGTTCTTTGGCTTCTACATTTCCTATACTATTCTTACCCTCCCCCTTTCTATTTTCTACCCACCATCTATGCTACTTTCTCTCTGTACCTTTTCCCCCTCTCTCCCCTCCCACTTCCCTGTTGATAACCCTCCATGTGATCTCCATTTCTATGATTCTGTTCATGTTCTAGGTGTTCACTTAGTTTGCTTTTGGTTTTGTTTTAGGTGTGGTTGTTAGGAACTGTGAGTTTGCTGTTATTTTACTGTTCATATTTTTTATCTTTTTCTTAGATAAATCCCTTTAACATTTCATATAATAAGGGCTTGGTGATGATGAACTCCTTAAACTTGACCTTATCTGAGAAGCACTTTATCTGCCCTTCCATTCTAAATGAAAGCTTTGCTGGATAGAGCAATCTTGGATATAGGTCCTTGACTTTCATGACTTGGAATTCTTCTTTCCAGCCCCTTCTTGCCTGGAAGGTCTCTTTTGAGAAATCAGCTGACAGTCTGATGGGAACTCCTTTGTAGGTAACTGACTCCTTATCTCTTGCTGCTTCTAGGATTCTCTCCTTCATTTTAATCTTGGGTAATGTAGTTATGATGTACCTTGGTATGTTCCACCTTGGGTCCAACTTTGGGACTCTCTGAGCTTCCTGGACTTCCTGGATGTCTATGTCATTTGCCAGATTGGGGAAGTTCTCCTTCATTATTTGTTCAAGTAACTTTTCCTCTTGTTGCTCTTCCTCT
Organism: Anoura caudifer; assembly: GCA_004027475.1. Lineage (NCBI taxonomy): Eukaryota > Metazoa > Chordata > Mammalia > Chiroptera > Phyllostomidae > Anoura > Anoura caudifer. The sequence goes on along the minus strand of PVKU01001643.1, from coordinate 80,185 downwards.
TTCCCTTCTGGTACCCCTATAATTCAGATATTGGGATGTTTAAAGATGTCCTGGAGGTTCCTAAGCCTCTCCTCATTTTTTTTTTTTTTTTTTTTTTTTTTTTTTTTTTTTTTTTTTTTTTTTTTTTTTTTTTTTTGTCTTTACATGCCTGTTACATAGTGAGGGGTGGAGCCTTAGGTGTTCACCAGGGCAGGACAACTCACATGGCTGGGTTGTGACACTGTACATGGGGAAGGGGTCCGAGAGGAAACAATGGCTCTTGCTCCACTCTCCACCAAATTTCAGTCACTTCCCCTTTTCCCATAATCAAATTGGGCCCTTCTGGTACTGATTCCCTTGTGGGTTTGCCTGTGTACACTTTAGGACCCTGTGGGTCTCTCCAACGAACTCTCCTGTTAAGCTGGGAGTATCTCTCGCTGCCTCAACCCCCACAGGTGTTTTCAATCACTGGTTTGAGGCTTTATTTCCCTGAGCTGGGGCCCTGGGTTGCACAGTCTGTCCTGCTCTCCAGTTATTTCTCCTAGTTTATCTGTGCATGTGAATGTGGACCGCCCAGTCTGTAATCCACCACCTTGCTGAGTCTGCCTGTTGCCGCCTTTCTTTGAGTCCTCTCTGCCTAGCTGCCAGACTCCACCCCTCCTACTGGTCTGGATGAATGTGTCTTCTTTAACTCCTTGGTTGTTCGACTTCCATACAGCTCAAGTTTCTATCAGTCCAGGTTGTTTTTTGTTTTTAAATTGTTGTGGTCCTTCTTTTGGTTGTGCAAGGAGGCACAGGGTGTCTACCTATGCCTCCGTCTTGGCCGGAAGTCTAAAAGGTTTTAAAAAAGGTATTGTGGACCTATATAAAAGGACCATGTTTTGCAGTTAAAAAAGTAAAACTGAAAGTATAGTTGTTTTCTCTCTGAATTTTGTATAGTTTTAACGACTTTTGTTACTAAATTTGGCCTTAAGCCACCTGCTTAATTTCTATCTTCTAAGCATCTTGTTTTTTCCTCTGCCTGAATATATAAAGTTTTCTTTTTTAAAATTCAATAAAATTCAATCATTTAAGGGTCCAGGGATGTCTAAGTTTTTATTTCTCTATATTAGCATCATAGCAGTTAGCATTAGCTAACTATATTAGTAGATATTTTTGTATTAGCAGTGGGCCTTTTTGATTCACATCTTCATATTTTTCTCCATTTTAGAGAAATTTTCATTATCACATGTTAATTAGAAATTTTTTTATTATTTTTTTTGTGTGTTCTCTAATTTAGGGAGACAATAATACTTAAATTGTATCAATTTTGCATCTTTTTAAAATCTATTCTAATTATATTCTTTATTCCAGGAATTTTCTATTTGACTGTGTCTAAAATTAGTATGTGTTTTCAATTTAAATTTAATTATTGTTTTTGTAGGAGTGTGTGAATTAGTTCAGCAGTTTCCATTTTAATTGATTTCTGTCATGTAAAAAGAAGACATGTCATGTTTTTGACATGTAAAAAGCTGTACATGTTTAATGTGTGTATCTCAGTCAGTTTAGGAATAAGTATACACTTGTGAAACCATTACCAATGAATAGTCTTGAAGCTAAAAAGACTGTATTGTGTAGATCTTGTGTTAAGCATTCTTACCACATATCTTAGTCTGTTCAGGTAGACACCTCTCTTCTCCCTGAGTTAAAGGGGCTGAGGAAGTCTCTTTTATAAAGACACTAATTCCATTCATGAGGGCTTCACTCTTGGTTCCAATTACATTTGAAACGCTCTATCTCCTAATATCATCACCATGAGGGTTAGAATTTCAACATATGAATTTGAGTTTGGGCACAAATATCCAGACCATAGCACCACAAGCAACAATAATAAAGAGTGTGGGAGGGGAAGGACACTTTGGAATACATCTAGAATGGTTTTCTAATCATTCTTTTGCATGTTATATTCCTTTCTCAAGTTGTTTTGGTATGCATGGTTTCCACGTTATTTCTTTACATCTTGCTCATACTTCATGGGAAAGATTCATTTATCTGTTTGTCTAATTCAACAATGATGAAGTCTCAGTGATACTCTTCCTACTTTTTCTAGCCTTATTTGTCTTCCTATCAAAGCTAGAGATTGAGGATGGGGTAGCGATTCTTTCTAATTTTTGGTAGCTCAACAGGAATAATAGTGGATAGAGAAATCTCAGCAGAGTCTTTAAAAATTCTTTATTGGAGAATTTAAAAAATTATTACATTTTCTTGTTTAGGTAATCTACTTCTGGGAAACAGCCATTAAATCTCATATTTCTATCCCATTTGAGAGGTACCTCTGAAGTATGGTCAGACTTTTGGCTTGTGTGTGTGTGTGTGTGTGTGTGTGTGTGTGTGTGTGTGTTTTGGATGTTCTGAGATCTATGGTAGTAGAGGTCTATTTGTTTTTAATCCCTAACCTCATGTTCCTTAGCTGCACAATGTGGGGCAATAGGTTTTACCTTTCCCTTACTCAGTTTCTTCAGCTGTAAAATCATCATAATAATAGTATTTACTCACTATTCATAAAAAAATGAATGTGTCAATATAGTACATACTTAGTGAGAGTTAACTATTTCAAAACTTGGGGAATTAAAGTCCTATCAACAACTTCTCCATAATCCATGGGGAAAGAAAAGTTATTTGTTACCAAGTAAACTTATCACTGTACATGTGTGTAGGTAGGGTGCAAGAGACTACAAAATGGGAATAAAATGTAACCCACTTTATGCAACAAACTATAAGAAATACTAATTAAATTTATCATTTTGACAGACAAATGGTTACATCAGGAGATAGTCTCCTAAATTAACTCTGGAGATATGTGATTACATTTCCAGGGATAATGATGTCCATGATTTTGAAAATATCTCTGTACTGTAAAACTTCAGCCTGGCTTTATGTAGACCCTGAAGAGATTAGTGTACATTTCAGAAGTTTAAAGCTAGGACTCAGGCAACTATGTTTTCAAAGAGATTCTTGTAATCACCAATATTATTATTATTATTCCTTAATCCTCAATTTGTTTCTTTCCAAATAGTTTTTGAGTGATAAAGTGAGATTATTATCTACTCCTGTACTGTTTCTCAAAAATTTGGGTAAGATTAGGAATAAGGCTAAAATGTATCACAGTTTATGTATAAGTTTGTATGTGATTCTTAGATAGTTCTAAATAAATCATTTCTTATTAAAATTCTTGTTTCTTTCTTTTTGATTTTGGTATTGGGGGAAGGAAGCTCTGTGGTCCATCTTCACTCTGCCATTTATCCCAAAATGTAGGTGTTAGAGGATCCATGGACGTGGACAGCAATGTGATGATAGCTGGGGGGAGGGGGTATAAGGGGATTAAATAGTAATGGAAAAATACAATAAAGATTAAATTTAAAAAATATAGGTTTAATTTTTCTACTTTTGAATGCCATATACACATTTAACATTTTAATTGTCTTTTATATTTAGGTTTAATATCCACAACTTTTCTTCAAATAAGAAAAAATAGTACTTAGTTTGCCATTTAGAAGAGGTTCAAAGGGTTGAATAGTCTGTTCAAGAGAAATCAAACAAAAAGACTGAATATAGATACTGACATTTATATGCAAACAATTGTTTTAAAGAAAATTGCTGCTGAAAATACATTGTTGCTGTGGACAGCATGTGACCCTTCACCACCCTCACAGCTGTGTGCTGACATCCAAGTGTTACTAAAAATGAGCAAGGCTGGTGCATCCCTGTTGAAGGCCATGAGTTGATTAGCCCCAGTCAATGGAGTGGGTAGCTGAGTGTCCAGTGTTCTGTGTTCAGCCACCTACAACTTCTTGCACAAACACATTTTTCATGGTGGTGTCATCACCAATTAAATTTAGGAGGGATGAAAACTTCCAAATTAGTAATGAGTCACTTGAATCTTCTAGCCTACTCTTTTTTTTTTTTTTTAGCTTTCTTCTAGAAGCTCATCGTACTTTCTATATTCATCACCAGAATGAACCAGTTGCCCCTTGTTAAGCTTTTATCTCCATGAAGTGAAGGTGACAACGAAACGCTTTTCTGTAAGACCTTGGCAGCGATTCCACACACCTGCTGGCTTGTTTTTATCTCATTCCACATGTCCACAATTTAAGTGGCAATACAACTCTCTCTGAATTGCATCATCCAGCACTGCAGGGCACAATCCTGTATTATCTACTTTTGGAAATAATATTTTCAGCCCATTTTAAATTTCACGTGGAAAAACTGGCTGCCTGAAACTTGATGATTGCAGACTTGTAAGGATGAGATAAACAGAAGATGCTAGCAGGGAGTCAAATGGGAAGCATTATTGTGCGTATGTAATAGACTCTGATCTCTTTTGCTGAATTTGAAGCCGTCGGTAGTACCGTTGACTTAGATATGGCCCTGCAGCGTCCTGTTCTTACAAACTCATTCTAATGAAACGCTTAAGCACAATATTTTGTAAGAGAATAATTTTTAAGGTGTATTGACAAATATTAATTAAGTTTCTGGGGAGCTTGAAGAATTAGTATACATATGGGTTTCAATCTAGAAACCTTTTCATTTAATGAATCCCAAAGGAAAAAGTAAATCAATTATTTGTCTCTTGATTAAAGACTGTGGGCATTGATTTTCTCATCGGAAGAGTTTCATTTTCTTTAAATGAAATTAGTGATAATGAATAGGCATAGTTGTCCTTTTGCGTAATCGGTCATGTGTGTTTATTTTTACCTGAACTTTTTAGTGCTGTTTGTTAATTTAGTAATTCTTTGGTGATACGACAATTTTTTCCTGTTAGTGTATCTATAAATGCGGAAGTAAAGATTCATTGCTATCGTTAAGGATTGAATTTTCTGTTCATTGAAAACAATTTACTTGAAAGTAAGTCTATTATTAGTCACTACTAGGGCAATAAACACAAATTTTGACATTCGAACACAGTAAATTGAAAGATTTGTTGGCCTAACCTTTAAAGCAACAATTTTACAGTGTATTTCCCCATTTATACTTTGAATATGTTTAGTGTGCTAGTGATTTCAAGAAGGAACTAAATTAATGATTACAAAGTTTTCCATGACCACCACAGCAGTGTAACTAAATTCACTTTAAATTCAGTCACAGAGATATTTTAGTTCATTGTCATCGTTACCTCTTTTTTTTTGGTTGATGTGTAAGTTCATTTGAAAAATTGCCTTAACTTCAAACTTCACCATAACAATGCTTCTGCAGCTTGATATCTCTTTACAAACAGATTTTAATATCCTCTTAGAACTTATCGGTCCAGATGAGACGAAACTGCCTACTTATAGATGCCAGTTTAGCTGTGGCACACTCATCTTGTCTGTTCTCAAAACTTGTATCAAGCAAGGGACAATTTCTTACCATTCTCTCTAGCCTCCAGATCTCAGCAGTTTTTGATGAATGGTAGGCATTCAATAAGTTCTGATTAAGTTATTGACTAGAGTAAGTGTGACAAAATTGCCAAGAGGCCACTGAGTATAAATTTATTGAATATCATTTAAAATATTCATAACTAAGTTAACATGTATTATTTTAACATCAGCTCAGTTTTTCTCTCATGCTAAGTTATCTTTCAGAATTTTTAACACATAATTTTATTCTCATATCTAACAAATGATAGTATAAGAGCCTTCCCTGAAAACTTTGATTTGACTGTTCTAAATTTTCCATTGTCATCAGTATGCCATCTTCTTTAATGGCATATTCAGGTAAAAGACTTGAATCTACATTTAACTTATATTGTACATGTGCACACAGCTTTCCATTATTTTTCAATCATTTGTTGAACATTACTCTATCTCTGCTACATGGTGGGGCTGTACATCAGTCTTTCCAGGTTCATAAGGTTCATTTTCTGTCCCTATGTTGTCTCAGCTCCCCAAATTAGGAAAATATAGAACATAAAAATGAAGTAAAGAATGGGAAGAAAACTAATGGGTACTTTTGTACTGGCCCATTAAAATGTTATAGAAATTGTAATAAAACAATAACAATAAAATATTAAGTAATTTATACATATTTATTGCATGTACAATAAACTGAACCTGTCTAGTGCTATTGCCATTTAACAGACAAAACATCTAGAACCCAAAGTGAGTATATTTAAGACTCCTGAATATTGACAACTGAAATTACAAATGAATTAACCACCATATAAATAAGTCTTAAATATAAAGTTCTAATTCTTTGGCCTGACATTCAAATCCTTTCACAATCTGCCTCCTGAATTACAGCTATTGTTAATTTTCTTCTTGGCATTTTACACTGTGATCCTTCTCTTCACTGCCCTGAGTTGGTATGGATGAGATGGAGAGAGAAACACGAACTTGGAGTCTAGTTCCTACGTGACCTGAGACAAACCTCTAGTCCTCCAAACATTCCTTTGAAAAATGCGAAGATTGCACCAGATATTCTCTGTGGCTATTTCAAAATCTTATTATTTATTCATTTTCTTGTATTGTTTTTACTTTTGCTCTTGTTCTTCTGTTAGTCTGAAATATCTTCTAAATTATTACTTAAAGTTTATTTCAACCTATCTAATTTTTATAAATCACCATACCATATAGTAGCATATCAGTAATTTCTATCACTAATTTGTAGTGATAGAAACTTGGTTCTATCACTACAAATTGTCAGTTTAAGTTCCCTTTATTGTGCAGCAGAAGAAAAGAAGTAGAGTGAGAAGCTAAATTGAAGTCAATTCTTATGTATTTGTAGTGGGAAGTGAAGCATGAACTGTCAGATGAAAAAGAGTGTGTATAAAGCAGCAATGAAAGCAAGTCAGGATTGTGGAGCGGGAAGCAGAGAATAATGAGATATGATTTTGGAGAGCTTAAAGGATAGGCTGGTGTTTGTGAAGTTGAATGTGTTGTTATGGGCTAGGGTCATGCCTATTATGAGATTTCGCGAGGTCTTAGACTGTTCTGGACTCTATGTGGTCTTCAATAGAAATTGAAAGTTACAATTGGTGGGAAGGCCTGTGTTACAGATAGTTTAACTTGTCAGTTTGCAATTTCCTGCAGGTCAGAGTCTCTGAGAAATGTTTTAAAATTCTAAATTTAAACTGTTTCATTAAATGTTATTTTCCTAATACTTTAAAGTCTTATGGTTTTCATTATTTTTTTTTTAGTAAGTTCTTTAAACTTTCCTTATTGAAAAGAGAAATTGCAAAGATTTGACAGAGGGTGGCTATATAGCCCAGCTTCCCCCAATGTTAACATCCTGCATAACTGTGATAAGATAATTTTAACAAAAAATTAACATTGGTACAATACTGTTAACTAAATTACAGACCTTTTCCAGATTTCACCAGTCTTTGCAGCAGCTCTCTCTTCTGTTCCCAAATCTGATCCAGGATCTCACATTGCCTTTAGTTGTCACGTCTCTTTAGTCTCCTCCAGTCTGTGAAAGTTCCTCAGCTTCTCTTGCTCTTCATGCTTTCAAAAGAGTGCTGGTCAATTATTTTGTAGAAGGCCCCTCAGCGTAGTTTTGTCTGATGTATTCTCACCATTGAATGGAGGTTATGCATTTTTGACATGGATACCACAGAAATGGTACGCCATTCTTGGTGTATTATGTTAGGGATTCATGACGGTAATCTTACTACTGGCATTATTTCTTAACAGCTTTGGTTAGTTGGTTAAGACCATGTATGCTGGGATTCTCCACTGTGAAACTACTAGTTTTCCCTTTGTAGTTAATTATTGTCTTGGGGGAGATAATTTGGTACTGTGCAAGTATCTTATTTCTCTTAAAATTTTTGCTAATTTTAGCATTCGTCAGAAGATCTTGCCTGCAACAATTATTATGGTGGTTTTCTAATGGTGGTGGTTTCTCATTGATTGCATTCATTTCTAATTTAACAATTAGAATTCTTTAAGGATGAACTGCCAATTTTTCAAAGGTATCTACTTATTAAACATTCATATCTTTATGGTCTTATTTTATGAATTATAATCCAACACCATTGTTATTTTGTTTTTGAAATTATTCCAGATTTAGCTAGTAAGAGTACTTTCAGGGTGACTTGTGTACCTTTTCTGTACACACCAATCTTTTTTCTGTGCATGCCCTTATATTCTGACACCACATGAATTTCCAAGTTCATCTGGCACTTTCCCTGACCCAGGCTTGGATTCAAGCACTTCATAAAGTTTCTTTATATTATAGAATATAGTATTTGGAAACCAAGATCTGGGTGCTAGATGTGCTCCTGATTGTTGGGATATTATTGCTTCCAGGTCTCTTTAAGAGAGGATGGAGATATACATGAGTGTATACTAACCCACACCTGTACACACACAGCTGTATAATCTCAGTAATGCGTGCATCTGTGTGTGTATCGGTTCTGTCATCTATCTATCTATCATTTATCTATCTATCATCTATCTATGTGTTTGGATTGCTCAGATTTAATTATTGATATATTTGGATTAAATCTATTACTCTGATAGTTGAATTTTATTTGACCTCTCTGCTTCTTTCCTTCATCTTGGTCAGTCTTCTCTGGATTTAATTAGCACTTTTTTATTATTCGATTTATGTTCATTCCCCTTATTATTTTCAGGACATTTTGTATACACTTAGGTTTACAATATACAGCTAACCAGAGTCTATTTTAAAATGTTATTATATTTTCACTTTACTTTTATTGTTGATGCTATTACAGATGTTCCCATTCCCCACCCCCCCTTTGCCAGCCTCCTCCCAGCCCCCACACCTCCTTCCCTCTGGCCATCACCACACTGTTGTCTGTGTCTACCTGTTATGCTACATGTTCTTTAGCTTACCCCTTCCCTTCTTTCATCTAGTCCCCCCTCTCCCCTTCCCTTTGATGGCTGTCAGTCTGTTTCATGTATCCATGCCTCTGTTTCTATTTTGTCAGCTTAATTTTTTCATTACATTCCACATAAAAGCAATATCATATGGTATTTGTCTTTCTCTGACTGGTTTATTTCACTTAGCATAGTGTTCTCCAGGTCCATCCATGCTGTCACAAAAGGTAAGATTTCCTTTCCTTTTTTTTTTTTTTTTTTTTTGGTGTGTGGGAACATAGTATTCCATTGCGTAAATGTACCACAACTTTTTTATCTACTCATCTACTGATGGGCGCTTGGGCTCTTTCCAGATCTTACCATATTTCTTCACATGCTATGTAAGGACATTGCAAAGTATACCCCTGGTCCTTCCTGCCATCCTTTGTACTATTTTCACCTTTACATGTGCTATAAACACAGAACACATGGCTACCATTTTTGCCTTAGACAGGCACTTTTTAAAAGAACAATTAAAATAAGACAATAATTAATTCTCTTTTACCTTCATTGATTACATTTCCAACTCAGTCCATTTCTTGAGTTGATTAGGCTTCTATCTGGTATATATATTTTGCCTAAAGAACTTCTTTCTACATTTGTTGAGGTATATATTTGCTAGATATGAATTCTCTGTTTTTATTTGAGAAATTATTTTTCCTTAATTTTGAGGAAAACTTCTTAACAGATATAGAATTCTGATTTGACAGGTGTTTTACTCTCAATATTTCAAAAATTTTATTCCATTGTCTTCTGGTATGTATGGTTTCTGACAAGAAATCTATTCTACTGTTATCTTTCTTCTGCTATGTACAATGCATCTTTTTCTCTGGAAAAATTAAGAATTTTATCTTTTTCTTTATTTTTAATAGTTTAAATATGATATATGTAGGTATGTGCATGTGCATTTGTGTTTGTGTTTGGTGTTCTCTGAATATCTTAGATCTTTAACTTGTTTGCTGTCATTATTTTTGAAAAATTATCAAACCAGTATTTTATCTTCTTCTACGTTTTCTGTTATCTGAGATACTAATAATTCTTCTGTCCCACAGATCTTGGATGCTGCATTCTGTTTTTGTTTTCAGTGATTTTTTTCCTTTTGATGTTCAGTTTGGGCAATTCCTATCAACCTATCTAATTTTACTGATTCTTCAGCTGTGTTATCTACATGTAAGAATGAAAAAGGCATTTTTAGTTTTTCTCATTGTATTTTACACCTCCAGCATTTCTGTTAGATTTTTTTTATATTTTACATTTGCCTGCTAAAATTACTTGTTTGTTTTTGCATGTTATACATCTTTTTCATTAGAGATTTTAAAATGGTAACCAATTTAACAGTTATATTTATTTAAAACTGTTAGCAAAATTATTTCCCCATTTGTCTTATACCTGGGTATGTTTCTGTTAATTGGTTTTTCCTAGCAGTGTGTTAATTTTTCTAGCCATGGACATGTCTTTTTTCTCATGCAAAACTACGGAGACTAAGATAAACAGTTTTTATGACTGGACAGTTGGAGAAGCCTTTCTTTTTTTTCAGTATGCAGGTTTCTATTAATCTACTCAGGACTTGGGCTTCTTTGAGGTTTTTACTGTTGCTATGGCTACCCACAGTGCAAATTGTGTTTAGAGTTATTTGCCAGATGACTTCTCAATGTCTGTCCCACCCACAGTTTTAGATATTCCTTCGCTGCATGTCAGATAGCATGTTTCTTGTAGCTGTTCCACTAATATTCATCTATTTGTTTTACTCAATGATGTTTCTGTTGGCTGGTACATAAAGGTGTTGTGTTCTGAAGTTTAGATCAAGCCTCAAGCCTTAGATGGGTGCTGCACTCCTGGGTTTCATGTACAAGGTCTTCACGAGTACTCTTGCTCTCCCTCTAGCTCTAGTTTGGGACCTAGCTTCTACTCAACCCCTCCACTGGTGGAGGAGTTGTTTTGTTTGTTCGTTTGTTTTGTTTTTCCCGTTTATTTCCTCCCCCCTAGTTGCAATGAATTCTCATCAGTATCATGAGAGTAAGAATGTGTGTGTGCGCTCGCGTGCCATTCCCACTAAGGATTAAGGAGTTTGTCCCCTATAAGAGATAAATGTCTGGGCAGAATTTCACACTGGCATCGCACTGGCTGCTGTTCCCTCCACTAGGTCTACACTATGTTCTCACGATTATCCACAGGCTTCCTTTAAGCACCTGGCATGGTATTTGACAGAAAGGCTGTGACTTGCCCCAGGAGAAAAGCCAAGGGTTTCACTCTCTTCCACCAGCCTGCACTCAGCTTCTTTCAATATGTTAACTGCTCTTATTTTCACACAGCTGCGTCTCTTTCAAACAAGCTAGTGTCTGGCTCTCCCAAGATTTTGGATTTGTTGTTTGTCCTGCAATTTTTTCTCTCTGCAAGTTCCTCTAAAAAGTCATGAACTGGCATCTGAAGCAGCTTTTTATTATTTTTTTCCCCTGGAGTAAAGATGGGGCTAATGATCTGTCCAGCTCTCTACTTCCCTAAGCAGAAATTGTAAGTCTTCACTTTTTTAAAAGCTAGTATTTCTCCTGTATTCTGAAACATTTCTAATAACCACCTTTTGGGACACTCATTTTTCCTACTTACACTGGCTCATATTTGCAGTTTCACATCCTCTGTCTTTACAAGCTCTTTACCTAAAGTTTAAAATTATTCTTAGAGCTCCCTTTTACTAAAAACAAACAAGTTTAAAAGTTCCTGATTTCTTCTCTAGATATCATTCAATCACTTCTTCCCTTTTGAATTTCTGGCCTCTGGTTACTACACTTTTCATAACTGTGTAGGCACTAATGTCTAGTTTATTTACGTTTGTTGGCCAACAGTCTTAACGAGTTCTTTATATATTTGCAGACATAGCACCTACCAGGTCCTCTTGCTTCTTCTGATTTCTTTCTGCCTTACTCCAAACTCTCTCCTTTTTTTCCTATTTTTATCTCCCAGTAAAAGTTTTACATCTATGGTTTAAATTTTTACTGCCATTTGGTTATTATATATTGGATTCCCTGGAAAAGAGATTTTATGATTGAAAAATGCTTTTAAGCATTTAATCTGGAAGGGTGCTCCCTGTAAGGGAAGAGTAAAATATCTGGATAAGCTGGGAAACTGGACTTCAAAGAGTTGAACAAAACCATCAACATTTTATCTGAAACTTTCAAGTTATGATACATGTTTAGAAATGCCTCTCAATCGGAAAAGAGGAACCTGACCTTTATCGTTATCTTTATCCTCCCTCCTCACTCCCCAAACAACAACAACAACAGCAACAACTTTTCAGCCTAATTCATTAACCAAGTTGAGATGCCCCAGAGAAGAAGTTGTGACCCCGTATGCGGCAGTTCTCTTCACCAGGGGAATATGTGGAGGGAGAGGGAAATGCACTCTGCATTCTCCAAGTTGTAGGTACTCGCGGAAGCTGGAGGAATGAAGGTGTTATTCCTGAAGTGAAAGGGATCTGGGGTCTCCACTCAAGTGCATGGCCTCAGGGTTACATATCAAAAGCTTACCTTTCATCTAACCATCCAGTGAGATACACTGTGCATGTTACATGATATTTGCGTTTGGATGTACCACAATTGTCTTTGACATGATGGAAATGATGTTTAAGCTCACGCCACCCTCTGCTCTGGCTCTTATTAAATTTAACAATTACTGTTAAATCACTTCCATTATTCGAATATTTTGAAAAAGCCAACTTAAAGTTTGTAGGCTTTTTAAAATTTATTTCTCTTGAACTGATACTACAGTCTCATAATATCTTGGAGGAATGGGGTGGGGAGTTAGTTTTTTTTTTTTATACTTATAAAAGTACTAAAAACTCACAAAAAAAGCAACTTGAAAAATTTAGAAAAACTGTAATGAAGCCACAAATGACTTATTCTCATGTTATTCATAGGGAATATTAAGAAAATTGTTTTGTATTTATTTTCAGTCATTTTTCAAGAAATATGTATTTGATATCCTACTAATTAAATTATTTTTCATTTCCTTCACTCTGTGTAATAACAATGTAAATATTTTCCATGCGAGCAAAGCTACTATACTTCTGCCATCTTTTTTACTTCCAACACCCAAACTATATTCACTTTCTCTTCCTTTGGATAAAAAATTTTAAAACTAGGCATAGGCTTTCCCAGCCTGTCTTGTACTTAAGTATGCTTAACTAACTGTGAGAGGGTGTGCTATTTCTGTTACATGGAATTTCCAGGAAATCTCTTAAAAATAGGTAGAGGCAACACATCTTGCTTTCAGTTCCTGCTCATTGGAATGCGAAAGTGGCAGAGGGTGACTTAGGACTTGAAACAGCCCACTAAAAATAATACAGCAGATAAAAGAATCAAGAAATGGATGATTGTGAGGCCACAATATGAGGCATAAATGGCCTATTTTTTTCACTTCTGAATGTGAGATTTTTTAAAATCATGTTTAAGTCATTTTTAAAAATGTAGCTAAACTTTTCTCACTGATGGATCATATTAGTTACTTTTGTAAGCCCATATTAAGTGTTATTATTAAGCATTCCATAAGATGTACATTTTACCAGTTGCAAAAACTATAACTTATGGACATTTTCTGCTATCAATTGTTATTATTTTTTTATATTTTAAAGATTTTATTTATTTATTTTTAGAGAGGGGTGGTAGGGAGGAAGAGAGAGAGAGAAACATCAATGTGTAGTTGCCTCTTGCGTGCTCTCCCTGGGAACCTGGCCTGCAACCCAGGCATGTGCCCTGACTGGAAATTGAACTGACTACCCTTTGGTTCTCAGGCTGGTGCTCAATCCACTGAGCTACACCAGTCAGGGCTCTGCTATCAATTATTAAATAATATTTATATCTATGCAATTAAAACTATGTTCTTTCTATTTTATAATTTCTTAGGATAAATTGTCCAGTAAAGAATTACAGGTTGACAATCTTTATCTAAAATTCTTGGACCAGATATGTTTCAGAATTGAGAAATTCTTTTGTATTTTTAAAAGGTAACGTAAGGTTATATTACATATTAGTAATACTTCCACCGCAGTCTCAGACACCCTTCTATTTTGGAATGCATCTGTATTTGTACAACACCATATATAAATAATCACTCTATGTATATCTGAATTAGTGGCAAATGATTCACTAAAAACATGCTTTAAGAGATTTTTGGGTTTCATATTTCTAGAAATTTATCCATTTTTTCTAGGTTATTGAATTTGGTGGCATATAGTCTTTCATAGTATTCTTTTATGATCCTTTTTATTTGTGTAATATCTGTGGGAACTTCTTTTCATTTTTTATTTTGTTTGAGTCTTTTCTCTTTTTTCTGTATTGAGTTTAGCCAGGAGTTTGTCAATTTTGACCAGTCTTACTTGGTCAAAGGTTATGAGTAGTTTATAGGCTATTGTAAATATGTGTAATTTGTTACAATTTTAAACATAAGTATCATTACATATTTGTAATAATTTTCCCAAAAGCTTGAAACAGTATAATCTTTTGTTAGCAGTATGTAGATATTAATTTCACTGTAGCATTGCCAGTACTAGTATATATATTTTTTGGAGCATCAAGTTCCAAAATTTGGGAGAATCAATACTTTAATAAGAACTCCCACAAACATGAGAACAAAGAAGAGAAGGGCCCCAGGAAAAACAGTCTGGTCTCTGAAGTTTCATTCAGGTGGGGGCTGAAGGTAGACCTGCAGTGAGGGTGGCCTCTCTGACTCTCAGGTGGCTCCACCCTGTCCTCCAAGCTCTACAGATATTTTGGATAAGATGCTTCTGAAGGCCACGGAGATGCCAGATACCCCCTCCTCACGTGAAACGCATGCGGAGAACGCATTGGCAGTTTGCGTACCTCCCTCATCCACTGGACCAAGTCTTCTCTCCTGTACACACAGTGTGTACTTCATTGGCAGCTGTTTGCATCCAGTCTCTGGCTCACCTTTCAAACCATGTGGCTGGCTTCCCTGGAGGTCAGCACCTTTAGGTTTAGCATTTAAATTTCAGGGAGTGTGGCTTGATCTCCCCAGCATCTTTGACTGTGGCCCTGCTCTTGGTTGTCCACAATTTAAAAAATTATTCTGGCTTGACAACTGTAATAACATAAACAATACAATGCTAAAAAAATAAATTGAGAGAATATGGAATAAAAGATTATATCAGCTTGACTGTTGTCCTTTGGAGATGTTGCTTGTTAGTGAATACACTAAAGCATATAAGTTTTAAGAAAAACCTGAAGACCCTCCTGGTTGCCACCTGCCAGCCCTGGCTGAGGCCAGAGAGAGAGGATGGGGTCCCATCATCAAGCTGCCCAGCTTGGATACAGTTCTCATTAATGGTTCCTACTTGGGCTTCACTACTGCTGCTGGTACTGCTGCTTCTGTGGGTGGTGGAGAAGCCCCCAGGGCCACACTGGAGGGCTGGGCTTGGGGGGGTGGTCCTAAACTCTGGGCCTGGTAGGGGAGTGGTGGTCCTTGCTTCTGCGTAGCAGGGTAATAGTCATTTTTGCTTCCATTCTGGTTTGGGGCATTGTCATCCTTGCTCCCGGGCTGGCTGAGAGAATGACCATCCTTGGATGCAGACTGGGTGGGGCACTGGGAATCCTTGACTTTGGGTTGGCTGAGAGAGCAGCAGACTTAGTGGTTTTCTACTCTGATGCCTGACCTCCTGGATTGTGGGAAGACTTCTGTTGGAGTCAGAGGAGGGGCAGGACCTTACCTTGATGGTTCAGCCCTTCATTTTGTTTTCTGTGGTATGTGCTGCTTAAATCCAAGGTTCTTCATGATTTCTGTTTTCTGGGGGTTAATGTCATCCTAGGGCAGCTCACTGTACAGCTACAGTTCCTTCTTCTGACCAATATTGATCTTTCATTGTACTTTCATTATATCTTCTAGGGTTGTTCTTTGGCTGGGGTCAATGGTCATTAATTTTTTTAAAGAGTTTTTGGCATTCTAGAGACAAAATACAGTACATGGAACTACCCATCCAATATATGCTACTTCAGTTTCCCTGTGTTCTTCCCCTCAAATGGCAGTTTCCCCTTCACCATCCTACATCACCCCAAGGCTCCAGGCATCAACCTTAGGGCCGTCATAGGGTTGGAAGTGCAAGGTCTCTGGGGCCATATAGGAGACGGTGTCACGGAAGATGTGCAGTTTATGGTCTGAAAATTCTGTACTGAAGCCACAGTCTGTTAGTTTGACATTTAACTCACCATCTAGAGGGATGTTCTCTGGCTTCTGGTCCCGGTGCACGATTCCCCTCTGGTGGCAGTGCTGTACCGCTGATATCAGTTCCTGGAGCAGGGCTCGGGCTTGGGCTTCCTCCTTGGTCCTCAGGCCATAGTTCTTAAGAAAATCAAGTAAGTGACCTCTACTCGCATGTTCCATGAAGAGAAAATATTGGTTCCAGATGGCAATTTCCTCAAATAACTTAGTGATGTTGGGGGGATTTAAGCTCTTAGGACAATGAACTTCCTGAAAAACTTCGGAGAAGTCCCAATGACTCATGATTTTCACAGCCACCTCTGTGCCAGTCATGGTGCTGGGCCAGCCTCACCTTGGCGAAGAATCCCTTGTCAGTGGCGTTCAGTAGTATGTGATTGCCAGTATGGCTCATTGGCAGTGATCACTGCAAAGCCATTAGACCTGGCAACTTCAAAATAAAATCAAGGAGAAGGAAGATGGAGGTGATGTAGGAGGGAGCGTATTCCACTTCCCCCTACACATGGGAGAAAAACCTGGTTGATCTACAGAGGAATAGAGCAAACAACTAACAGCACCCCAGCATAAATGAAGATAGGAGACCAAAAATTGTAGTGGACATTGAAAAACCAGATGATAAGGAGAGTGCTTCACAACAATAAGGTCCCTGGGACCATGGTGGCTGCAGCTCCAGGCCCAGTGCTTGCTGGGTCTGCCACAGGGTTCTTGGGAGAGAGCCAGGTCAATGGCTCCCTCCCTGGCCAAACAAGGTTTGAGCAGCACTGGGAGAGACCTGGTTGTTTAAAGTCACAGAGAGGGGGATAAGGAGTAAGTGGCAAACACAAGGGGCTGTGAGCACCCATGGAGTCTGTGAACACTGGCTGGGGAGAGTTGAGAGTTGGGCCATGACAAGCCCTGACTCCAATAGTCCCGGGTCTGGCTGGAGAATTGGGCTGTGCGAGAGGCCAGGCTGCTGTACAGAGCAGCAGGCTTGAGTAGGAGGAATTTTTCAAAAAGAAAAAGTGAAAAAAGGGACACTGTTTGGGGAATTCTCCTGCAGCAGTAGCCCTGGCGTCCTTCACACCCATTTGGGTAATAATCCCAAGGTGGCACGGAAGGCCCTGCGCACCCCCATAGCACTGGGAATGGTACGCACCTGAACCTGTGGGACTGGAGGTGGCCTGGCCGAGTGTGTGTGCCTGCAGCCTGGGGAGAATGCGCTCTGTGGAGGGCCTGGATCCCACACCCAAAGCCCCAGGAGAGGCACCCAGCTAGCCCTGGGGATGGTGCACACCTGAGGCTGACTGAGTATGGATCAGGAAGGGAGAAGAGCAAAATCAATTGCCCCTCAACCTGCTACAGCCAGCAAGACCAGCAAGACCAGCAAAACCGGTTTGGCCAATTTGAAACCAGCAAGAGGCTTTTTTTTTTTTTTTTTTTTTTAAGTAATTCTTTTTTATTATTATTATTTTTTATCTCTCAATTCCTTTTTCCTCTCTTTCCTTCTTTCTTGTTTTATTCCTTCTTCATTTCTTTCCAATTTTATCTCTTCTTCCTTCCTTCTACTTCTTCTTTTTTAGATACCCACAAGTGAGACAAAAAACCTGGAACTGTGAGAAGCCCAGAGTTGGACCCAAAGAGGAAGCATGCCAATAGCCATGACAGTGAGACAAATTTCACTTTGCTATTACAGAGAACCTGCAAATTATTGCATATATGTATTATTATTTTTTCATTATTCTTACATCTTCTATTTTAATAGTATTTTTGTATTCCTCTTCTTTCTGTTTAGTCTCCTTTGCTTGGCTGGTTAAATTGTATCATTTAACAGGTTTCCTCTGTTCTCTCATTTATAGTGTATTGCTAATTTACTGTCCTTCACTTCATTTGTGTTCCATTAGCACACTACTCAAGTCCTATACTCCCTATTCTTGTTATCCAGATCACGTAGATTCTATCATATGATTGTTGCACTATTATTATTATAAATAATAGCTGTTCCATACAATTGTAAATACTACACAACACCCCCCCCCCAGATCTTAGCCCACTTCACAGTTTCCTGAACTCTATTACTATATTGGTTACCTCTATTCTCTCACACACTATATCTATTTACTATCCTTTACTCTTACCTTACTTCAGAATCTGACATCCCACAACCTCACTGCTTTCTGGATCCAACTCACAATCCTTCCCCCCTGACAAGAGTCTTATCTTCTTTCCATCTTTTCTAAGAAGTGGTTAGTTGGGTGGAAGATTACAGTTAACACTATACATAGCCAAAGGATCTCCTATCACTTCTCTACTGGCTGCTACTGTAAATATAGAATACACTCTTGCTGTCTTAAACCATTTTGCCTTCCCCCTCCAACTGATCACAAAAAAGAGTAGGCAGAAGCCGTGAACACCAGGATACCCACTGGAAGAGGAAATACAACAACAAAGGAACCACCAACAGAGAACAACAGAAGAAGGTAAAGGAGGGAGTGCAAGCCACACTAACCTGCAGCAAGGATGGATCTGGAAATACAAATAAATGGTGGAGAAATTACCCAGAACAAACAACTGAACAAGAGAAAGAGAGAATCCTCAAAACCTTGTACACAGGGGAAGAACCAGCTTCAACACAACCTGCCCTCACCAGCACAACAAAATACAAGAGGTAGTGGACAGAGTGACCCTCAGTTAATGAGCTGCTGGAAAGGACCCACCAAAGAAAGACCCAACAACAATCAAAACCCAATGACAAATACAGAACCAACTTAAATGACAGCCCAAGACTAGTGACATCGGGAGATCAAGGAGACTGTGCCACTGAATCTTACAGGTATTCTACCATAGAAGTTCACACCATAAACCCAGGGAGTCAGAACAGATCAATTAAAGAAGCTGAGGCTATCAAGAAGAGTCTAACAAACAATGAGAAGACAAAGAAACAATCCCCAAATGAAAGAAAAGGAGGAAGCCTCAGAAAGAATGCTAAATGAAACAGACGCAACTCAACTATCAGATATTGAGTTCAAAGCAATGGTTGTCAGGAAGCTCCATGAGTTCACAGTGAATTACCAGAAACTACAGGGAAACTACAATGAACTCACTGCAAACTATATCAACATGAAAAAGGAAATAGAAACTATCAACAAGGGCTAAGAGGAAATGAAGAATACAATTTCTGAACTGAAGAGCACAATGAAAGGAATGAAAAGCAGAATAGATGAAGCAGAAGATCAGATCAGCCAGTTGGAAGACCAAGCAGAAAAAAAAAAAAAAAAAC
>PVKU01001643.1:0-60792 GCA_004027475.1 Anoura caudifer | reverse complement strand
CAAGTAATCTGAACCAAAGGACTGCAACCAAGACTACTTTACCCAGCAAGGCTTTCAATCAAGATAGAAGGCCAAATAAGGAGCTTCCCAGACAAAAGAAGTCTAAAAGAATACACCTCCACCAAACCAACTCTGTAAGACATGCTAAAGGGATTGCTTTAAGGAAAGGAAGGAAAAGAGAGAGAGAGAGAGAGAGAGGAACACAGGTACGAAAATGGCAATGAATAAGTACCTACCAATAATAACCTTAAATATAAATGAATTAAACCCTTCAATCAAAAGTCATAGAATAGCTGAATGGATAAGAAGGCATGACCCACCCATATGCTGCTTACAAGAGACCCACCTCAGGACAAAAGTTTGACAAAGACTCAAAGTGAAGGCTGGAAACAAATTTTCCAGGCAAATGGACAGGAAAAAAAAAAAAAACAAAAACAGGCTGGCAATATTCATATCAGACAAAAGGGACTTCAAAAGAAGGGCCATAAAGAGAGACCCAGAAGGTCACTTCATAATACTCAAGGGAAGAATCCACCAAGAAGACATAAACATTGTAAATATATATGCGCCCAACATAGGGGCACCCAAATACATAAGAAAACCTTAGAGGACTTCAAGAAAGATATTGACAGCAACACAATTATAGTAGGGGATTTCAACACCCCACTATCAAAAATGGACAGATCTTCCAAACAAAATATCAACAAAGATATTGTGGCACTGAACAATACACTAGATGAAATGGACCTAATTGATATTTATAGAGCCCTTCATCCCAGAGAAACTAAATACATGTTCTTTTCAAATGTACATGGAACATTTTCAAAGACAGACCACATGATAGGACACAAAACAAACCTCAACAAATCAAGAAAATTGAAATCATACCAAGCATTTTCTCTGACCACAAGGGACTGAAACTAGAAACCAACCCCAAGGGGAAAAACCCAAAACACTCAAAATCATGGTGATTGAATACATGCTATTAAACAATGATTGGGTCAAGGATGAAATTAGGGAAGAAATCAAAAAATTTCTGGAAACTAATGAAAATGACCTCACAACAACCCAAAACTTATGGGACACAGCAAAGGCAGTTCTCAGAGGGAAGTTCATAGTGATGCAGGCCAACCAAAAAAAGATAGAAAAGTTTCAAACAAAGAAGCTAACCCTATGCCTACAAGAACTTGAGGAACAAAAACAAAGACAGCACAAAGCAAGTAGAAGGAAGGAAATAACCAAGATCAGAACAGAATTAAATGACATAGAGACTAAAAGCACAATTCTAAGGATCAATGAATCCAGGAGCTGGTTCTTTGAAAAGATAAACAAAATTGACAAGCCTTTAAGCAGGCTAATCAAGAAAAAAAGAGAGAGGACCCAAATAAACACAATCAGAAATGAAAGACGAAAGATTACAACTGACACCACAGAAATACAAAGGATTGTAAGAAATTACCATAAAGAACTGTATGCCAAGAAATTTGAAAATCTAGGTGAAATGGACAAATTTGTAGAAAAATGTAACCTTCCAAAACTCAATGAAGAAGAAGCAGAAAGCCTGAACAGACCAATAACAGCAGATGAAATTGAAGCAGTAATAAAAAAAACTCCTGACACACAAAAGCCTTTGACCAGATGGTTTCACAGGAGAATTTTACAAAGCATTTAAGGAAGATCTAACCCGTATCCTCCACAGACTATTCGAAAAAATCTAAAATGATGGAAGACTCCCAAACTCTTTTTATGAAGCCAGCATCATCCTAATCCCCAAACTGGATAAAGACACAATAAAGAAAGAAAACTTCAGGCAAATATCACTGGTGAACATAGATGCTAAAATCCTCAACAAAATATTGGTAAACCACATCCAACAATACATTAAAAAGATCACACACCATGACCAAGTGGGATTCATCCCAGGGATACAAGGATGGTTCAATATTTGCAAATCAGTAAATGTAATACATCACATAAACAAAAGCAAAGACAAAATTCACATGATCATATCAATAGATACGGAAAAAGCATTTGATAAGGTACAGTACCCATTTATAATAAAAACACCTAAGGGTGAAAGTGGGAATAGAGGGAGCATTCTTCAACATAATAAAGGCCATATATGAGAGACCTACAGCCAACATCATATTCAATGGGCAAAAATTAAAATCTTTTCCACTAAGATCAGGAACAAGACAAGGTTGTCCACTTTCACTATTTATATTCAACATAGTATTGGAAGTCTTAGCCACAGTGGTTAGACAAGAAAAAGAAATAAAAGACATCCAAATCAGAAAGGAAGAAACAAAACTATCATTGTTTGCAGATGACATGATAGTGTACATAGAAAATTCTATAGAGTCGGCCAAAAAGCTGCTCAATCTAATAAATGAATGTGGCCAAACAGCCGGATACGTAGTCAATATCCAGAAATCAAAGGCATTTTTGTATACCAACAGTGAAACAGCAGAAGTAGAAATCAAGAAAAGAATCTCATTTGATAGGGCAAAAAGAAAAATAAAATACCTATGAATAAACGCAACCAAGGAGGTAAAAGACCTGTACTCAGAAAACTACACAACATTGAAGAAAGAAATCAAGGAAGACACAAACAAATGGAAACATACACTGTGTTCATGGATTGGAAGAATTAACATCATCAAAATGTCCATACTCTCCAAAGCAATTTACAGATTCAATGCAATACCTATTAAAGTACCAATGGCATATTTCACAGACATAGTACAAACACTTTAAATATTTATATTGGAACCATAAACGACCCTGAATAGCACTGCAATTTTGAGAAAGAAGAGCAAAGTAGGAGGGATCACAATACCTGACACCAAACTGTATCACAAGGCCACTGTAATCAAAACAGCCTAGTACTGGAATAAAAACAGGCATGTGGACAAATGAAATAGAACAGAGAGCCCAGAAATAAACCCACGTCTCTATAGTCAATTAATAGTCAGCAAAGCTGGCAGCAACATAAAATGGAGTAAAATTAGCCTCTTCAACAAGTGGTGTTGGGAGAACTGGACAGCTATGTACAAAAAAATGAAACTGAAGCACCAACTTACACCATACACAAAAATAAATTCAAGATGGATAAAAGATTTAAATATAAGCTGTGACACCATTAAAGTCCTAGAGGAGAACATAGGCAGGAAAATCTCAAATATTTCATGTAGCAACGTGTTCACTGATATGCCCCCTAGATCAAGGGACATAAAGGAAAGAATAAACAAATGGGATCTCATCAAAATAAAAAGCTTTTGCACCACTAAAGAAAACAGTATTAAAATAAAAAGAGAACTAACTCTAAAAAACCAACTCTAAAAAGAGCAAAGTAGGGAGATGGAGGAATCACACTGTGTGTGCTTCCTTTACCTGAACCATCTTCATCCCAAAGCTATGGATCTCTCAGGCCTCAGCTTAAAAGTCAGCTGTTTCTTATTGCTGCTGTAACAAATTACTATAATACATTCTTTTGCTTCAGAACCTTGGCAAGTAAAGTTAGTGGATGAAATGACTTGTGAAAAAGAGTACAGCAATAAATAAGCAGGCATGAGAGAGGGTCCACTAGATATTTTGAAGACTACAGTGCTTATTTCATTTAAAAACATAAGTCTTGGATATATTTGCCAAATATACCAAACATATTTGCCAATGATACCTCAGACAAGGGTTTAATCTCCAAAATATATAAAGAACTTACATGTCTCCACTCTAAGAAGACAAGCAACTCAATTAAAAGATGGGCAAAGGACTTGAACAGACACTTCTCCAAGGAGGACAAACAGAGGATCCAGAGACATATGAAAAGATACTCAGGATCACTAGCTATCAGAGAGATGCAAATTAAAACCACAATGAGATACCACTTCACACCAGTCAGAATGGCCATCATAAAGAAAGCAACAAGTGTTGGAGAGGTTGTGGAGAAAAGGGAACCTTAGTGCACTGTTGGTGGGATTGCAGACTGGTACAACCACTATGGAAAACAGTATGGAATTTTCTAAGAAAACTAAAAATGAATCTACCTTTTGACCCAGCAATTCCACTGCTCGGATTATATCCTAAGAACCCTGAAACACCAATCCAAAAGAACCTATGCACCTCTGTGTTCATAGCAGCACAATTTACAATAGCCAAGTGTTGGAAGCAACCTAGGTGCCATCAGTAAATGAATGGATCAAGAAACTATGGTACATTCACACAATGGAATTCTGTGCAGCAGAAAGAAAGAAGGATCTCCTACCCTTTGCAGCAGCATGGATGGAAGTGGAAAGCATTGTGTTAAGCGAAATACACCAGGTGGTGAAAGACAAATACCATATGATCTCACCTTTAACAGGAACCTAAACAACAAAACAAACAAACAAGGAAAATATCACAAAAGACACTGAAATAGAGAACAAGCTGACAGTGACCAGAGGGGAGAATGGAGGGAATTTCAGGGGGAATTTGGAAGAGTTTTGCAGTAACAAGTATAAAGGACACATGGACAAAAATGAGGGATGGGGGTGAAAATAGGAGGGAGGTGGGGAGGGTTGGGGGTGAGCTAGGATGGGAGTAAAAGGCAGAAAACTGTACTTGTACAATTAAAATAAGAAATAAAATAATAAAATAATGCTGTTGGAGGTGGGTAGGGAACGAATCCAATTTGACTATAGAATAGGCAATTAGGACAAAGACACCCAGTAAGTGCCTGCAGAGTCCAAGGGCCTACCATGTGAGGACACAGCAAGAGGGTGACCATCTGCATGACAAGGAGAAAGGCCTCAGAAGAAATCAAGATTTCCAACCTCTTGCTCTTTTACTTGTAGCCTCTGGAATTGTTAGAAAATAAATTTTGTTTAAGCTTTTTAGCCTTTGGTTTTTTATTATAGCAGCCCTAGGAAACTACTACAGGGACTCTGGCTGAATATACTACTTACTGATGTGGCCCAAGAGAAAATACACTGGTCCTAAATCATTTGACATTGGCCAAGGAGAGGTAAAATATATAATATACTTATGATCATGCCTGTGCATAAAAAGCACTCTGTAAAATGACCTATCACTTCTATTAGTATTGCCTTCATTTCAAAGGTGAATCATGGACTGGATTGCTAATATGGACCAGGAAGGCAGTGTTGTTGGATGACCTAGAACTGCATGACCCTGAGTGGCAGAAAAAAATAAAATAAAAAAAATGAACAATGACATTGTTCATTTCCTTTGTTCATAACAAAAATCAGGAAATCTCCCATTATCTCTGTGTAACCACACTCCCCCAGGGTTCTTAAAAAGTATATTTATGGAGTAGAAAAATGGAGAAGTGATTGTACTTCTTGGTGTTTAATCCTGTGGCTTCTGAGATGGTTTTCAATAATTTGGAGCAATAAGACATGACTGAGGGTACTTCTGAGGCTCAAGGGTTGTTCCATGTTACTTAGATTGAGGTCTATTGCCAGGCCATTTTAAATTTATTTCTATTGATCTTTTATAAATACAAAATTCCTTGGTGGATCAACAATTGATAAAACTAATAAATCTTAACTAACATCAGGAACTGAAAGTACATTTGGTGACTATTTTAAATAATATATTAGGCTCTGGACATCAAAGTATGAGAGATTCCTTATAGCTTATAGCTATCTCATTACAAAACCAAATTGCTGATGTCAGGAAGCTTCTTTGTATTATATATCACTTTGAATTAAACTTCTACAAAATGAGTGCTAGAAAAATGAAAGCAAGTTATATTGCAACTCGTTTAGGTTATTTTCTTATGAAACATTACATTAAAATGGATATTACTAAACTAGTACAATCTGATTCCATACATTCAGAAAAAGTCAATTTTTCATTCCTTTCTTTAGCAGAAAGAGGCCAGGAGTGCCAGGTTTAATCCAATATGACTGACTTTTATTATTAAATGAGTTTAAACTTCAATAAAATAAAACTATTAAATAAATTAAGAAACAATATATGACTTGAATCTCATTTGAGATTACACAGCTGCTTCAGGTTATATATTTCAGCTATTTCATTTATTTCTTACTGAGGACTTGGCTTGCCTATTCATTTCCTTTGGAAACTACCAAAGAAGTCATAGCTAAACAATAAATTGTAGTTTAATGTCTCTTTATTACTATCTGTTCCATCAATTTAAGCAAAGCACTATTAAAACATTGGAAATATTCCAATGCCCATGAAAATTGTAGTTTGTGTTTTATCTTTTACAACAAAAGTAATTGAGTAAAGTACTTCAGCTAAAGGATTATTAAATTCCTCTCTCAATAATTCTTTAATTTCAACATGTATTATTTACTTATTTGTTACTCAAGGACAGTCTAAATAAGTCTAAAGGTTTCTGTTCCTGGCTCTAATTCACTTGCTAATAATAGGTAAATATGAGAGCAGAGACATCTATGACAGCCCATGGCCATAGCCGATGCTGTTATTCTGTGGGGATCGTACTCACTCCTGAGCAGGACATGGTATGCCTATAATGGATAGGAAACATCATACATAAAATAATATCTGCAGAATAATTGACAATTCTCCAATACATGATTTAATGCTCACCTTTAGGAGTCTTCATGATATTAGAGAATGGCAGTATTACAAAAATAATGAGCAAGAATAAGATTTAATCATCATCTCCAAGCAGTACTATTTTGAAAAATTAAGGTCATAATAAAGATTGAAATATTATCTAAATAACAGATGTCTAGTGCATGTAAATATATATCTACAGATACATATTATACACCTACCACTTATTTTAGGATTATCAATTTAATTTTTTTATTCACACTTAGTAAACATTGGAAAAGAAACATAAAAAATTTTAACACTTAATTTCTGGTATTAATTTTACCTTCCTTTTATGACCTTGTTTTTGTTTACCTTTATTTTACTCTTGATCTAAGTAAAACACAAAGATTTGCATATAGAAGTTTTTATATACATTAATAAAAAGGTATTAACATCCTAACTGTGTTATTTTTTTCTGAAAGGAAATCTGTATAAGATTTATTTATCAATCTGTAGCATAAACCATTAAATTAGCTTCCCTCTGAAAATCATTGCTACTGTGAGAATGTATGTCTGATGGTGCTGGAAGGACAAGTTGTTTGCTACCTACGTATAAGAAGGCACCATCTAATTTCCTGTAAAAAAAAAAAAAAAAAAAAAGCAAGCCATTTACTGTCAAACAATTACCAAATTAATTTAATGTAGAATTTTCTACTTGAAACAGAAATATCTAAAAGTTGGAAAATTTATTTCATATCAACATAGAATTATAACATTTTCCTTAATTCAAGTTTATAAAATGATGCTTGGCATATATGTGATGATGAAATGTGGTTAGGAAAGTGAAGAATTTGTTACTTGAAAAAAAGTGTTATGATGGAGACATCATTCATTGTGATCCCTGTGCATTTTAAATTTGTTTTCTATATATTTACCTGATTAACCTTCAAGTTGCTTTTCCTTCTCATTTCTTTTATTTAAGAAAACATACTGAAAGCCTAGAACTAAGGTAACACTGTTAGAAAAGTGATATAAAGCCATGGTGTATTAACAATTACCTAATGCTATGTAATACATTGTTGGGAACCTCCCTGCCTGGTTTCAGAAGCTGTAACCCTCCATGGCTAAGGCTGAGTAAAAGACCTTGGGACCATAAGCCTCAAAGGAGACAAAGCTTATCCTCCTGGCAGGGGTGCTGCCTCTGCCCTTTTACTTCACCCTGCTTGGCCCTGGGCAGATGACTGGTTAGCCAATGATGGGTAAGATTCCTCAAGGGAGGGGTGACCTAAGACAGGCATGGTCATGATGGGGCCCTCAGGGAAGGACTTGGGTGGTATAGGAAAAGGGGGTGATGGATCCTCATCCCTTGGCTTTAGCATAGTCTGAGTAATTCCCCTGCCTTACTTAAGCCTGAAACGATGCTGGAGGGTGGTGCAACCCTGGGCAGCAACAGGTGGTTCTCCAGGGTGATCAGGCCTACGAAAGAATGCATAAAATCCTGTGAAACCTGTTTTACTAAGAATGCCCTCAATTTAAATAAGCATCCAAGCATAAAATGAGTTTGTTTCCCAAAGTTTTATGGCCCTTTAGCTAACTGACTCTGACTCAGAATAAGCTCTCGTAGTTCTTTGAATATTATCTATTGTTTGATCATTACTGCCTGATAGTGATTGAGCTTTAGGTATACACCCCGTATTCCTATGCAAATTGAACTCACTAAAAGCCCATTGAGGAACGGGCTCAAGGCCCTTCTCCTTTGAGAGATTGGCCACCTTTCCTCCCCAAGCAGATCGTGTCTTGGTAGACTTATTCTCATCCATGGCAGATGGTAGGGGAGCTCTGTGGGCAGAACCCCCTCCCCGCACAATACATTATTCCAAAACCTAGCAGGTTAACATTTATTGTCTAATTTTTCTGTGGGTCAGGAGTCTAGGCATGACTCAGCTGAATGCCTGTTGTCTCTCATCTGGTGGCAGTCAAGCGATGGGCTGAGTCTGGTTTCTTCTGAAAGCTCAAATTCAGGAAGGAGTCATTTCCAAGCTCACCACATGATTGTTGTCAGGTCTTGTCCCTGGCCTAATGGGTCTCTCCATGACAAGACAGTTGGAGTCCCCCAGGGTGAGTGGCCCAAGAGAGGGTCAGAGTGTGCCCAAGATAGAAGCCACAGTCTTCTTATAACCTAATCTGTAAGTGACATCACTTCTGCTGTATTCCGCACTAGACACAAGTTAGTAAATGCAGTGCACACTAAGGGCAGGGGATTATGCAAAGATGTGATTATAAGGAGGTGGTGATCATTCAGGAAAATTCATTTTAGAGATTGCCTTCATTGAAGGAGCTTATCCTATAGATGTTCTCAGTGTTAGATATCTTAGTACCTAATTAATTATGCTCATAGAATAATGCTTCCTTAATGAATAAACAGATTTTTATACTACAATATTTTGTACAGTAAGCATCACATATATCTTAAAAAATTTAGTTCCTGTACTATCATATGCAGAGTTCCCGGTAATATTTCCATTTCCAAGGACTTGCTTGGCTTTCAAAAGTCATTCCACGCTAGCTATATGAGAAAGAAAAGAGAAATGCGCTACACAGAATGCTTTAAAAGAGGTTTTGCCCCCACCACCCACCACTCCAGACAACTGTACTTGAACAACAATAAACTAAAAAAAAAAAAAAAAGAAAAAGACAAAAAAAAGAGTGGTTTTGTCCTCTTTTGTTAGTGTCTAATCTCCCACATTATTCTGCTATGGTTGAATGATTTAGAGAAGTATTAGCTTCTCTTGATATTTCCCTCCTCCCATTGAAGGCAATAATCACACAATATCAGTTTATTATATTGGTATTTGGGGAGAATAGACATTGTACAATAAATAGAAGGAAGTTGGGTAGGTGTGTTGAGAAGGCATGCTGAAAATAATGATGGATAATAATTTCTCAGTGTGTGTAGAAGTTCATGAACTTGGATTGTGACATGCATTGACTAAACAAAATAAAGAAATATGATATTTCTTGCACATCTGAGATTGTGGTTTCATGTTCATACTCACATGGAGTCTTAAACATGTGCCTTGCTTAGTATTTCAACTCAAACAAGAGGAGATTCTAGACATTGTTTCTATAAAATAAGCTACTTTGGAGGATAGGAAAGTTTCACCTCAAGAGTAATTTAAAAACATGAAGTTGCCTTCTTTAGTTCTTCCTTCCTCTTTGGCTTGTCCCTTTTCTTCCTCCTCCTTTTCTTTCTTTCCTTCCTTTTTAAAATAAACTGTCCTTTTAACCATAAAATTTATTTATTTAATAAAGTAATTAGTACTTTAAGTGTATGACTTCAGGATGATATTTTGTCTGAACATATTATATTTTCCTTCCTGTGGAAATTAATGGAATACAAAAGCCTTGAGAATGATCCGGAAATCAGAGTGGATATAAAAATAATGTATTTTGAGGTTTTTACTTCAATATCATAAATATTTTTAATACAATTACAAAAATTATAATTTTTTTATGGTTGCATGATGATCCAGCCATTTCAGATCCTGGGTTTACATAAAATCTTTCCCACCATGGGACACTTTAGGTTGTACAGTTTAGTTTGAAAATGATGACTGACACATTAGGAAGGGTAAGTGTGAGTCTACATGATGGTCAGGTATGAATCTTTAAATGTTTCATAATATTTCACAATGTTTTTTGAGAAAAATTCAAATATAGTATGTTTCTATAGATGGATTTTTTAACCTCAAGTAGTTATTCTATGATTATGTGGATTTAATTTCCAAGATCTATTTCTTTGGTAAACTCAAAGAGTATAAATTAAGAAAATGAGGTATTAAATCTCAAATAAAATGAAAAAAATACTGTAGGTTTCTTCTTGATATCAAATCTAACTTTACATGACATTTGTCAGTGCGAGGTTAAAACAAAGGAATCATTTATTACAGGAAATACAGATACATGTCAATGACCAATTTGAACACAGTCTCCACCTTATAGATCCAGAAAAAGCAACCTAAAATTGGTTGATATGCAGCCAACACTTTCCAAGGAAGAAACAATGTTAGCTTTCATAAGATTGGCTCTGACCAAAGATCCTTGCAATGAGGGTTTTGTTTTGAAAGTATGTATAAATGTCCTCAAAGGAGTGATGTTATAACTTTTGTTGACCTTTCTTTATTGTTAATAATGTCAATATTTGATTCAAAATACTAAGAAAAATACCATTTAGTGAAAATTTATAAAATGAAATCAAATTATAAGTACACAACTTGCAATACAGTTAACACTTATTCATTACCTAGTCATCAAGAATGAGGCATACAAGGGGGGAGTCCAAAAAAACCCAAAACAACAGAATTATCTTCTGGAAGGCATGCCCCTTATAATACTGGCTTTCTCTGTTAGATGAGTGATCTAGGAACCCATCCGTATCAGTGTACCAGTTGGCATTGTTGTGAGAGGTTGCGTTTGGCTTCGGTGAATATTTTTTGAAGACTCTTTCAATGCATTTGGTCATTTCATGATGGGTGATTTACAAGGACACCTGCGCACTCTGCACTGTTATCAGTTTTTAACAAAAAAATGGCATGACCTTCATGTCTCACCCTTCCTATTCACCTGATCTCATCCCAAGAGACTTATTTTTGGCTTATCAGATGAAAAAAGTCTTCAAAGGGAAATGTTTTGCCTATGTGGATGAGGTGAAACAAAAAATGGCAAGAGGCACTAAGAATCACCAAAATCAATGAATTCAGAAATTGTTTTGAGCTGTGGAAAAATGTCTCAGTAGATGTATTGCATCAAATGGAGAGTATTTGAAGGTAACTGAAGTTTAAACATGTAAGAATAAATATAACATTTATAAATAAATTTCAAATTTCATCTTTTTATCTTTGTTTTCTGAGGCCAGATTAAACACAGGGCATGTAACAGGCATTGGATAAATGTTTGGTGAGATCAAGGGTAAAAGTAGCACCACAGGAGATTTAGAATTGTGTGAATCTCAGGAGCTGCAATGGCCATTTGTGAGATCTTTCTAACTACAGATAGGTGCCTCCACATTGTAGAGGTTTTATCCTATTCAATTGTCATCTGATATGAAAGAGACATCATTATCCCCATTTTAATAACAAGGAAGCTGGGTCAAATAGATAAAGTAACTATTCTTAAAAAAATATAGTAAACATAGTAAAGTATCTATGCACAAAAAAAATCACTTACCCAAGTTGTGGAGTAAGTTTAGGAAGAGAGATTCAAATGCTGCTCTGTTTTAGTCTGTTCATGCTTCTGTAACAAAATACCATAGATTTGATGGCATATAAACAACAACATTTATTGCTCATAGTTCTGGATGCTGGAGAGTTCAAAATCAAGGTGCTGGTAGATTCAGTGTCTGGTGAGAAATTGCTTCATGATTCTTAGATGCCGTCTTCTCCTGTGTCCTCACATGGCAGAAGGGGATTGGCAGCTTCTTTTACAAGGACACCAATCTCATTTATGAGGGTTCTGTGCTCATGACCTATTCAATTCCCATAAGTCCCATTTACAAATACCATCACATTGAGATTTAAATTTTAAAATATGAATTTGGGAGCCACCCAAACATTCAGCCTATAACAAGGTCTATCCAAGTCTAAGCCAGAATACATTACATTGCCTAATTCATAGGGTCCTTCTTCTGTAGGCACTATGGTCCGAGACCCGGAGATGACCAGTTTTCTCAGTTCTCTCTGATTTTCTGTACGATGAAAGATTCACTCTGTGTAACATGTACTGAGTTTTTAGAGATTTATTAGGAGGATAGGTGTTGGAACATGAGAGAATTGCATTTTTATACATAAATCAAACATAGACAAATTCAGAGTAAATAATACTGGATAGGTGGCAGAACCAAATTACTTATTTAACCTTATTCAAGAACTTTTGCCATTTAGAAATTACTTCTCTTCTCTTATATTTGATTAAACCAAATTAGAACTAAACTCTTTTAGAATTGCAAATGTTCTCTGCCCTGAAGGGTGGATGTGCAGGTGGAGACCTGGGCCTCAACAAAAGGTCAAGAACAAAACTTTGAGGAACCTATTGTAAACAGCAAGTCCATTAACCTGAAAATGTCAGCATGAATGTGTGATCTGGTTGTTTGTGTCTAAAGTAAAAAATAACATGTGAATGGGAAAAAAGTTTAAAAGGACACTTTAACACAAAGATGTTTGTAATAGCAGGATTTAAAATTCACTTTTATTTTGAAATATTTAAGTTTTAAAACATAGGCTTAGGACTGTGTTACTGCAAAGTGATGTGTAAGATGACAGTATTATTTATATTCACAGAACTAGTGAAGATGCTTCCATGAGTTAATCATATTTTTAAACATTTGTGGTGAAACCTCAAAAACAATTTCCTCTTCAATATAAAATTGTGAATATCCCTATTCTTTACATCATATTTAACTGAATTAGTTATGTAAGTTGATGAACTCTCAGTTAACTCTCCATGGGTTGTTTAATGAATCAGATTTCTATCAGGAAACATTTAATTAAAGCATAATTATAACCATTCCAACACTATTACAAAGACACTAAAAGAATCTTATAAATCCATTTCTTGAATTATTCCTTGGATCATAAAATAGAAATTCTTCGTAAACATTTTTATTCCAGATGCAGATTATCTAAATTTAAACTCCCCTTAATGAGACATCAGTGTGAGATGAGAGTTTACATCACCTTTTCCTACCATGGTTATTGCCTTCTCTGTGAAAGACAGGACAGGTGGGGAAAGCGAGACAAGGCTTTCCACATCATCTTTAAAACCCCTTCTTCAAAGAAAATAGGAGAGACACAGGGTCTAGTCTATGTTGTTTCTTACGCACTGGAGCAAATCTATTTTTCATAAGTGCAAGAATTCTTAAATATGCATACCCCTCAAGACCATACTGAAGTCTTACTTTGGGGTACAAACACGAGTCTGCTGTAAACTTGGCAGTATTGCATAAAGCCTATAAACCTTAAAATCTGCCTTGAGGTGCCCATATGCTTCCACTTTGCAAATATTCATCAGTTCCCCATTGATGAGATATTAGAAAGAGGGTAATGAAGATTAACTTTATAATAATAATCTGGAGACTAACAGATGCAGAAAGAGACATTTTTTTCATTTTTTCATATATAAATATATTCACATCTTCTGTTTACTAGGAAAAAAGTGTCAAGTAATTATCTGGGTTTCCCTTCACTCCTTTGCATTTCTCAAATTCAAGTAGCTATGGGCTCATTAGCATTACACTAAGCATGGCTAGAAATGTTAAAAGTTAGTGTAGACATTTGTTAAAAACTTGTCACTATTCTGAAGCACTTCTAGAATCTGCTTTTTGACGAGAATTACTGTGAATATACCTTAAAGACTAGCTAACCCTCCCTCATTTATTTAACAATAGCTATTTCTTACTTACATGAATGGGGAGGGAAATTGTTCCAAGAGCTCAACTACTAAGGGGCATGAAACACTACCAATGACCTTGAAATACCTGTAGCTTCAACTTAGATTTATTCCAGTCATTCTGAAAATAAGTGAACTTCTTCAGTGAGAGAAAATAAAACAATAAAAATTGGTTCTGTTTAATGAAGGCAGAAAAACGGCAATGATTGTTCTGCTGAGTACTATTGAGCAGTTCAGCTTCATGTGCTAGAACCAGAATCTGTTTGTTCAAGTCCTAACTTTGCCACTTCTTTGGCTCTGTGCCCTTGATAACTTATTTTATTAGTGTGTCTCAGTTCCAAATATGAATACTTAGTTGTGGATTTTTTATGTTTTATGCTATTGTTATCAGCACTTTAAGTCATGAAAATCATAAGACAATGCTAAAATGTAGTTAGTATCATTGTGCTGACTTTACAGACCAAAAATTCAAACTCTGAAGTTATAAGTAAAGTTACAGATGCCAGATAACTTAAACAGTAGGGATTCCAACCCAAGCACCTGGGCTGGGGAAAAGCATGTGATCTTAACTTCATTATTTACTACCTCTCAAGCTCTTAGCATGGATCTGACATAAAATGAATGCCTATGAGTTTGTTTTCATTTTGTGTTGTTCGTCCATTGCTTTTTTTGTTTTAGATTCCACACATGAGTAAAATTGTATGGATTTTTCCTTTTCCACCTGCAGTTACCATAATATTCTCAAGATCCGTCCATGCTATCGCAAATAGCAATATTTCATCATTTTTTGGCTGAGTAGTACTCCATTGAATATATATAACACACATTCCTTA
Organism: Anoura caudifer; assembly: GCA_004027475.1. Taxonomy (NCBI): domain Eukaryota; kingdom Metazoa; phylum Chordata; class Mammalia; order Chiroptera; family Phyllostomidae; genus Anoura; species Anoura caudifer. The sequence goes on along the minus strand of PVKU01001643.1, from coordinate 45,985 downwards.
TTAGACATACAAACAACAGAATGGTGATTACCAGGGGGAAGAGGGTGGGAGGAAGGCAAAATGGGCAAAGGGGGTCAAATAACAGAAAGAAACTAGACTTTTGGTGGTGAGCGTGCAATAGGAAATACAGATATCAAATTATAGTATTGTACACCTGAAATTTATATAATGTTATTAACCAGTGTTATCACAATAAATTAAAAAATACTGAGAAAAATACAAAAAGCTAGCTAGCATTTATAAAAAAATGTTTAGCCTCCTACATCGCAGGTTTTTCTTTTGTATTTTATTCGGTTACATAAGAAAAAAATTAGAAGTCTTGTGGATCATTCTATTCTATATTTTGTTACAAGATGAAACAGTTTAAACATAACAAAATGAAAAAAGATATCTAAAATACCAACCAAAAGCCATTTTATCATTGAGTGTATCTTATGTCTAAAATAAATGAGTGGTAGTAATAAAAACTCCAAGTGACCCTGCCATGATTGCTAAGAAATATTCATGTGTAAATCCTAAGACTTGAAAGAGGAAGGGTTGTATAATGAATTTAACTCATTTACATTTAGAGTAAATATTTTTAATATTTTTGTATTGTTTAAAAAAATATTTTTCCCTGCATCACTTTGAATATATCATCCTACAGAAGATAGTGTTTACTACAATATTTTATGTATCTAATAACATGCAGAAAAGGAGATGGTAGTAAACTAAAAAATGTAGGGTTTTTTTATTCTTTTAAATATATTTTATTGATTATGCTATTAGTTGTCCCATTACCCCCTCTTCATTCCCCTGCACCCTGCATACCCCCTCCCACCCACATACCCGCCCTTTAGTTCATGTCCATGTGTCATAAGTTCTTTAGCTTCCACATTTCCCACACTCTTCTTGCCCTCCCCTGTCTATTTTCTACCTACCATCTATGCTACTTATTCTCTGTACCTTTTCCCCCTCTCTCCTCCTCCCACTCCCATGTTGCTAACCCTCCATGTGATCTCCATTTCTGTGGTTCTCTTCCTGTTCTAGTGGTTTGCTTAGTTTGTTCTTTTTGTTTTAGGTGTGGTTGTTAATAACTATGAGTTTGCTGTCTTTTTACTGTTCATATATTTTATCTTCTTTTTCTTAGATAAGTCCCTTTAACATTTCATATAATAAGGGCTTGTTGATGATGAGCACCTTGAACTTGACCTTATCTGAGAAGCACTTTATCTGCCCTTCCATTCTAAATGAAAGCTTTGCTGGATAGAGCAATCTTGGATGTAGGTCCTTGCCTTTAAAGACTTCAAATACTTTTTCCAGCCCCTTCTTGCTTGTAAGGTCTCTTTTGAGAAATCAGCTGACAGTCTGATGGGGACTCCTTTGTAGGTGACTGTTCCCTTATCCTTTGCTGTTTCTAGGATTCTCTCCTTCATTTGAATCTTGGCTAATGTAATTATGATGTGCCTTGGTGTGTTCCTCCTTGGGTCCACCTTCTCTGGGACTCTCTGAGCTTCCTGGACTTCCTGGAAGTCTATTTCCTTTGCCAGATTGGGGAAGTTCTCCTTTGTTATTTGTTCAAATAACTTTTCCACTTATTGCTCTTCCTCTTCCCCTTCTGGTACCCTTAGAATTCGGATGTTGGAACATTTAAAGGTGTCCTGGAGGTTCCTAAGCCTCTCCTCATTTTTTAAAATTCTTGTTTCTTCATTCTTTTCTGTTTGGTTGTTTCTTTCTTCCTTCTGGTCCACTCCATTGATTTGAGTCCCAGTTTTCTTCCCATCACTATTGGTTCCCTGTGAATCTTCCTTCATTTCACTTATTGTAGCCTTCATTTGTTCATCTAATTTGCTACCAAATTCAACCAATTCTGTGAGCATCCTGATCACCAGTGCTTTGAACTATGTATCTGATAGGTTGGCTGTCTCTTGGTGGCTTAGATGTATTTGCTCTGGGGCTTTGATCTGCACTTCCACCTGGGCCATTTGTTTTCTTTTCTTTCTTTCTTTTTTTTCTTTTGGTCTGGTTGCACCTGTTACATATGAGGGGTGGAGCCTTAGGTGTTCACCAGGGCGGGGCAACCCACATTGCTGGCTTACGATGCTGTATGTGGGGTCAGGGTCAGAGAGGGAACAATGGCGCTTGCTCTGCTCTCTCTCAGGTTTCAATCCGTTCCGATGCTTCCCATAAGCAAATGGTGCCCTTCTGGTGCTGGTTCCCAGGTAGGTGGGTTTGTGTACATTCTAGGACCCTGTGGTTCTCTCCAATGAACTCTCCTGTGAGGCTGGGAGTCTCTCCTGGCACCTCAACCCCACAAGTGTTTTCAATTGGTGCTTTTAGGCTTTATTTCCCAGGGCTAGGGCCCTGGGTTGCATGGTCTGTCTCACTCCCTGTTTTTGCCTGGTTTATCTGCGCGTGAATGTGTGACTCCCTGGTCAGCCAACTGCCTTGCATGCCTCACTGAGTCTGCCGGTTGCCACCTTGAGCCCGGGTCTGCCAGTCACCACTTTTTTCTACTGCAACCCCTCTCCACTGGCTGCTGACTCTGCTCCTCTTACCGGTCAGGATGAATGGTTGTCAGACCTCCATACAGTTCAATTTTCTGTCAGCTTGAGTTGTTTTTTGTTTCTAAATTTTTGTTGTCCTTAATTTTGGTTGTGCGAGGAGGCACAGTGTGTTTACCTATGCCTCTATCTTGGCTGGAAGTCCAAAAATGTAGGTTTTTAAATTAAGGACACCAAAGAGGAATAATGGGTAAGGTATTTGTGATAGGAATCCCAATGGAACTAAATGAGGTAGGAAGTCATTAATAAGAGGTTAGTGTTTCATAAAACATTACAATACCACTTCCATTAGAAGAATCCTGCTTCCTTTGTTTCCTATCCTTTTTTTCAGATTATGTTACAGAAATACACATATAACAAAAGGAAGATGTTGTACTTGGGATGTTATTTAACCTCACTATGGACTTTACAATTGGTATTTAAACCTGAATATTATGTCTTCATTCCCTAGAATTTGAAAAATTAACAATCTATATATTCTTAAGTAAGGAACTACTTTTGTCTTTTATAACATGTATTTAATTTATCATTTAAATAATGCTCATGCTAAATCATCTTATTATTTTGTAATTTAATTATTATTATTATATATTTTTATGTTTTAGACTTTCTGCTGAGTCTTTTATAGATGTGTGCACACTCCATGAGGTAAACCCCAGACTCATTCTCAGCTATGTCCTCAGAGATTCTCCTTATCCCTCATATTCCCATCCTCTATGATAGTAAACTCGTCCTAGTCTCACTGGTTTGAACATATATTTTAGTTTATCCGAATCTATTTCACAACGTAATAAGATTGCAATCAGTACCCACTATCTGCCATAGAAACCAGTAATACTTTATGTGCCACAATTGTTTATCTGTTTCTTATACTCTACATGTGGCTTAGTTCTCTCAGAACATGTGGATCTGATAAAGAAAAGAATGAGACTTCTCATATAGATATAGTCATTTCCTCATTTACATATTTCAACTAACTCTAGCTTCTCATGTAAATTTTATATCCCAGGGTCCTTTGTAAACCAAACCATGAGGGGAAACTGTAACCTTAATATGTGCATTTCCATCGTAGCCAAAATTATTAAACTGCTCAAGTCCAAACAACACTGAAAATCTCAAAGTGAGAAGAGATATCAAGTTTTGAAAACCTAATCTAAACTGACACTCCACAAGCTTATTTCCTGAGTTTATCAAAATGTATTGTTTAAAAATATATACACCTCATATAGACTCCCTTGCTGGAGACCCTGTCTTGGTTTTGTCTGGAATCCACTTATCTGTAAGCAATTTCTTTCCATGCTTCCCTTCATAACAAGTATGTGACATCTGTCCCTCCAAGAATATAATAAAAATGTTATATTATTCAAAATAAATATAAAGATAGAAGACATGGACTGCAATAAATCCTAAAGAAAAATATATTTTATTTTTCTACAGAGCAGAATAAACCATCTAGTAAATGTCTGTTTTATTTATTACCAGCTTATATAAAATACAAGGCATCAGTATAAGTCAACACCAACCATAAACTGGTGTCATTCTAACAAAACACAAAGACTAATTTTTAAACTGGGTAATGTAACTGACTCCTATGGATATTAGGCAAATTGGTAAAATTATTTTTCACTTATATTTACACAAACATAATTTTTTTCATGGAAAGAAAATATTTTACAAGTTTGGAACTAACTGCTGTCTTCCACACTGATCTCAATAATTATAGATATTTTTGCCACTTCATACACAAGATAGCACAAATAATTACTATGGCTATATGTGTACCTCTAAATAGAAATAGAGGATTCCAGTAATTCATATAAAGTATAATGCAGATATAATTTAAAGATTCCCCTAAGTGATATCAAAAAATGTAAGAATAAGAGTTTTTATGTCTAATTCCTCCTCCATAAATGCACTAATTTTTGCAACCACTCATAGATGGAAGCATCTTTGTTGGAGCCTGGGACTTCAGCATGTCATTAGAGAAAAAAAATAATCAAGAGTAGATGCATTGAATGGTAGCTGGAACAATTTCACATTCCCAGCATCATTCTTATCCTAAAGTGACACGTCACTAACAAGAAAGATGGTCTTAGCCCATCATTTCTCCCATAGAAGAAAATGAGTGTGTAGCGAGCATCCAGCTTTCACATCCATGTGAGATGCTGCCCAAGATGCCCAATTCTTTCTTGTCCCACCCAGAACACTGAGAAGATCAGCAGGGCTCAACAGTTGAAATGAAGACAGGAGCAGGGGAAAAAGGTGAGACTCACAGCAACTGGGATGTAAGGCACTCAACAAAGAGTCTCAGTTTCATTAATCATCTCATGGACTACATCAAGGGCCCACCCATAAAATTCGTAGAATCTTTCACTTGTAGACCCAACATCAAGACTTTTTACGCCTCCAGCTCACCATGCATCTCTGCCCTCCAGCACTGAGCATGCACCTACATTCCTCTTACATTCCAGCACTCAGCCCACCCAAAGAAGGTATGTTCAAGCCTCTATAGATAATGAAGACTGCTGTACAAACAATGGATCAGAGGAGAACTAGAGCGGCATCGTGAGTCAAACAAAAATGGAACATATCAAAACTTCTGGGGTATAACCTAAATAATTCTATGAAGGAAGTTTATAGTGGTGAATGCCTATTAAAAAAAGAGAAAGATCTAAAGTATATTACTGAAATTTATACCACAAGATTCTAGAAAAAGGAAAACAAATTAAGCCCAAAGTTGGCAGAAGAAAAGAAATAAATATTAGAGCAAAAATAAATAAAATAGAGATTGCAAAAACAATAAAAATGATAAAAAAACTGAGTTATTTTTGAGAATATAAGCAAAATTGACTAACCTTTAACTAGACTAACCAAGAAAAAAAGAGGTAAAATTCAAGTGAGTAAAATGGGGAATGAAAGAAAAGACATCAAAATTGATACCACAGCAATAAAAAGGATATTAAAAGACTATTATTAACAATTCTATACTAATAAATTGCATAATCTAAAAGACATGGATACATTCCCAGAAATATATAACCTTTTGAGATTGAATTATGAAGAAGTAGAAAATCTGAATAGACCAAAACGAGTAAAGAGATTGAATTAGTACTCAAAATCTTCCCAACAAAGAAAAGCCAAACACCAGATGATCTGTGAATGAATTTTATGAAACACTTAATGAAGAAATAATGCTAATTCTCCTTAAATTCTTTCAAATAATTGAGGAGCTGAGAAAACTTTTAAACTTATTTTATGAAACAAACATTACCCTCATATTAAATGCTGATAATGATAAGAACAAAATTATAAGCCAATATCCTTGATTTACATAGATTTTAAAATCCTTAACAAAATACTAGCAAATCAAATTCAATAATACATTAAAAGGAAGTTATATCAAAATCATGTGGAGTTTATTCCTGTGATAGAAGGAAAACTCAACATACACAAATCAATTAACGAGATATGCCACATTAACAGAATGAAATATAAAACTCAGATGATTACTTCAATACATTCAAAAAAAGGTTTTGATTCTATTTTGCTTGCTTTTATGTTTTGTTGAAACAAAACAAAGGTTGCACTTATAGGTGAGATCATATGGTATTTGTCTTTCACTACCTGGTTTATTTCACTTAGCATAATACTCTCCAGTTCCATCCATGCTGTCATGAAGGGGAGGAGTTTCTTCTTCCTTTCTGCTGTGTGGTATTCCTTTGTGTAGATGTATCACAGTTTTTTGATCCATTCATTTACTGATGGGCAATTAGGTTGTTTCCAGCACTTGGCTATTGTAAATAATATTGCTAGGAAATAAAGAACAAACTGACAGTGACCAGAGGGGAGAGGAGGAGAGTGATAAGTGGAGAAAGAAGGGAAAGGGTCAAGTCAAGGAACGTGTATAAAAGACCCATGGACAAAGACAACTGGGTGAATTGAAAGTGGAAGATGGGGGGTGAGTAGGGCAGGGGAGAGTAATAGGGAAAAATGGGGACAAGTATAATTCAGTGACATATATATATGTGTATGTATATGTATATGTATATGTATATGTATATGTATATGTATATGTATATGTATATGTATAATGTTTTTGAAAACATTTAAAAATGTCCATACTACCCAAGATGATCTATAAATTGAATGAAGTTCTTATCAAAATTGCAATGGAAGTTTTAAAGTATTAGACAACGTTATTTTAAAATTTATATTAAACCAAAAAAAAAAAGACCCCCCAAAAGGCAAAGAGATTTTGAGGAGGAAGATCAAAGCTGGAGATACTGTATTGCTTGATTTTAAAGTACCGAAACAATATTGTACTGGAATGAAAACTGATACAAAAACCAATGGAGCAGTAAGAAATCCAAACATATATGATCAACTAATCTTTGAAAAGAACAGTAGAAATACACAATGGGAAAAGGATAATCTCCTTAACAAATGGAGTTGGAAACACTTGATATGCACATTAAAAAAAAAAAGAATGAAACTGCACTCTTACACCATACACAAAAATCTACTCAAAAGGAATTAAAAACTTACACCTAAGACCTGAAAGCATTAAACTTGTAGAATAAATCACAAGGAAAATTTTTAAATATGACACCTAAAACACAGGCAAAAAAGCAAAAATAAACAAATAGGGTTACATAAAACTAAAAAAAGCAAAATAAGCAATAAAAACATTAAAAAGCAATATTTCCAACCCATGTATCTGCTAAGCAGTTATTGTCCAAAATATATAAGGAACTCTGATAACTCAGTAGAAATCCCCACCCCAAATCCCAAATAACATAATTAAAAATAGGCCAAGAATCTGAATAGTCATTTTTGCAAACAAGACGTACAAATAGACAACAGGTATATCAGGTGTTTCAAAAGGTACAAACTTCTAGTTATGGGATAAGTAAGTTCTGGAGATATATGCTGTACATCATAGTGGCTATAGCTAACAATACTGTATGGTGTACGTGAAAGTTGCCAAGAGAGTAGATCTTAAAAGTTCTCATCACAAGAAAAAAATTGTAACTATGTGAAGTGTTAGATATTAACTAAACTTATTGTGGTGATAATTTTGTAATATATACATATTGCAATTCATTGTGTTATATACCTTAAATTAATACAATGTTGTATGTCAATAATATCTCAATAATACTGAATAAAAGTAATGTTAAATAAAAGATTGAGACACCAAGAAGGGCTTTGGAATTTTCCTCAAGTCTCCTCATATTCTGGAGACAGAAATAGTATACTTTTCTAAATATTATATAGTGCTCTCTATATTAAAAAATGTAACATGGTAAATTCAAGGATATCTAATTATTCTTAAATTCTATATATGCATAATACTAAGTATAAATTAGAATTAATATAATAATTGGAATTAATTAGAATAGAATTAGTAGAATTAGAATAGAATAGAATTAATTAGAATTAGAATAATGGGAGGGTAACTCCCATTTTAACTATTTTCACTTTCTAAAATAATACATAATGAAAATAAACACAAATCTTTGGTAGCTATAATTCTTCTGCTGTGTGTTTTTATTAACTTAGTAAAAGCAAAAAAAAAACTATAAGGGACATGTGACAAAATATTTTTTTTAAAGTATACTTTATTGATTATGCTATTACAGTTGTCCTACTTTTTCCCCCTTTGCACCCCTCTGCTCAGCACCTCCTTCCTCCTAGCAATCCCCCCTTAGTTCATGTCCATGGGTTGTTCATGTAAATTCTTTGGCTTCTTCATTTCCTATACTATGATTAACCTCCCTCTGTCTATTTTGTCCTATTAATTATGCTTCTTAATTCCTGCACCATTTCCCCATTCTATCCCTTCCCCCTCCCAGCTAATAACCCTCCAAATTACCTCCATACCTATGATTCTGTTCCTGTTCTGGTTGTTTGCTTAGTTAGTTAGTTTTTTCGTGTGTTTGTTTGATTTTTAGATTCAGTTGTCGATAGTTGTGCATTTGTTGACTTTTTAATGTTCATGGTTTGGATCTTTCTCTTTTCCCTGAATAAGTCCCTTTAACATTTCCTGTAATACTGGCTTGGTGATGATGAACTCCTTTAGATTTACCTTATTTGGGAAGCAAATGATAGCTTTGCTGCATAGAGTAATCTTGGTTGTAGGTCCTTGCTTTTCATCACTTTGAATACTTCTTCCCAGTCTTTTCCTGCATGCAAAGTTTCTTTTGAGAAATCAGCTGACAGTCTTATGGGCACTCCTTTGTAGGTAACTGTTTACCTTTCTCTTGCTGCTTTTAAGATTCTCTCTTTGTCTTTAACTTTTTGCATTTTAATTATGATGTGTCTTCATGTTGTCCTCTTTGGGTCCAACTTGTTTGGAACTCTCTGCATCCTAGATTTGAATATCTATTTCCTTCACCAAATTAGGGATGTTTTCTTTCATTATTTTTTCAAATAAGTTTTCAGTTTCTTGCTCTTCCTCTTCTCCTGAACCCCTATGGTTCAGATGTTAGTACATTTAAAGTTGTCCCTGAGCTTCCTCAGCCTCTCCTCATTTTGTTGCACTCTTGTTTCTTCATTCTGTTCTGGTTGAATGTTTATTTCTTCCTTATGTTTCAAATTGTTTATCTAAATCCTGGCTGCCTTCCCTTCACTGTTGGTTCCCTGTAGATTTTTCTTTATTTCATTTAGTGTAACCTTCATTTCTTCCTTTATGTTTTTGCAATACTCAGTGAGGTCTCTGAGCATCATGATCACCAGTGTTTTAAACTCTGCCTCTAATAGATTTGCTACCTCCATTTCATTAGTTCTTTTTCTGGGGTTTTGTTCTGTTCTTTCATATGGGCCATATTTCTTTGACTCCTTAATTTGGCAGCCTCCCTGTATTTATTTCTGTGTATTAGGTAGAGCTGCTTTTACTTTCTGTCTCAGTGGCATGCCCTATGTAGAAAAGGCACCAACAAATTGTGTCGGACAGAGCCTTACGTACTTGCCAGGATGGGGAAACCCCTTTCACTGCTTTGTGGCTCTGTGTGTGGGGAGGGTTCAGAGAGGAGAAAATGCTGCTTCCTGGCTTCTGGAGGTTTGCCAGCACTTGCCCCATTTCCACTCACTACACCCACTTTCTCTATGCAACTGGCACCCATCAAGATGCTGCCCTGGTGGTGTATCCCAGAGTGGGTAGGTTTGTGGACATTCTAAGTCTGTGTAGGCCCTTTAAGTGGCAAAAAATCTAGCAGTTTCTTTCACAGCCCCAACCCCACATGTTTTTACAGTCAGAGGTGATGGGGATTTATCTTTCTGGTGCTGGATCCCTGGGCCGTGTGGTCTGGCTGGGGCTGGGACCTCTTGCTCCCAAAGTATCCCTCCCTGTTGTTACCCACCATACATGAATGTCCATTTCACTGCCGCTGCTGCTGCCTCTCCACACCACACTGCCTCTCTGCCCATTTCCGTGACTCCACTCCCCCTACCCATCTGGATGATGTGATTTCTTTAACTCCTTGGCTGTCAGATTTCCATACAGGTTGATTTTCTGATGGTTTTGGGTATTGCTTGTTTTGAGATCTGGTTGTAATTCTTTCTATGGTTGCACTAGGCGGTGAAGCATGTCTACTTACACCTCCATCTTGACCGGAAGTGACAAAATATTCTTGAAAGTTTCTTCTATTAGTTGAAGGATGAGTAATAAAAGGATGGTTACATTGTGCAAATCTCAGAAGAGATTTATATTTTTGATATATTTAACTTGAATTAAATTTAAAATAAAGCATTTCCTATTAACGTCTAAAAGAAACCCTAACAAAATAATACATTAGGTTTTTTTTTTAAAGACAAATGAGATGTGGCCCTTCTCTAATTGAGCCTCTGATTCAATGTACTGGGCCAGAAAAGTGTAACAGAAAAAAAGGAACAAACAACCCCCACCGCCAACACTACAATGATCCATTACACCTGTTAGGATAGCAATGAAAACAAGAGAAGAGATTAGGAAAGGAAATTTATGTACACTATTGGTGGGAATTAAATGGGTACAGCCATTATGAAAAACAGAGTTTTTTTCTTAAAAAAAAAAAAAAACAAAACTAAAAATAGAACTGCCATGTTGCATAGCAATCCTACTTTTGGTGTTTATTAAAAAAAAATGATATCAGTATTCCAAAGAGATATCTGCACTCCTATGTTCAATGCAACAATTTTTTTATAGTAGTTGAGATATGCAAACAATTTTTTAAGTTTCTATTGGTGGGTGAATAAATTTAAAAAATGCAATATACGATGGAATAGTATTCAACCATAAAAAGAAATTATTTTGCATTATGACAAGAGCAAACCTCAGTGATGTTATGCAAAAATAATCAAAATAATGGTTTGATTTCTGTTTATAGTTTTTACTTTCCTGTCATCAGTTGCAATCCTTGCCTACATTTCCATCCTCATATCCTTCAACACCTAACACAAAATATTTAAATGATATTCAACTTTGTTTTGTTGTTTGAACATTGTTAGTTTTAACTTAGGCCTTCTGATCTAGCATTCAGTAGGAAAAAAAGGCAAAATTGTTTAGAAAATGGAGAATGTATTCAACGAAAATAAGAGAACTTAATGTAGGGAAGAAAGAACATGGAAAGTCTATGTCCTTTCAGTTTTCATTTATATTATATGTATTCTGAAGCTTTAGATGATTTAAAAGTTTTTACTTTCCTCAATTGAATTATTATTCAGGAGGAAAAATGACTTGACTTTGGCTGGGGAACACACAATACAATATACAAGATGGTATATTATGGAATTGTATACTTGAAACCTATATAATCTTATTAACTGATGTCACCCAAATGCATTAAAAATATTTTTGTTTAAAGAAAGAAGAGTGATTATTATAAAGAGTGTAAGAAAATATATGGCTAGGAAAATAAAAAGTTTGAGAAAAAAGGAAACGGAAGAGAAAGAGTTAAATGAGGCAAATTGCTAACAGAAAAAATGTATGGAAATGCAGTCATGATATGGAAACAAAAATTGAAAGAAAGTAAGATGAAAATTTGTATTTGAGAGCAAATAAGGGAATGATAAAAGGTTATGGAAAACACATCCCATAAAAAGTCTTTCATTGACTTAGTCATTCATTCTTTTTAAATATATTCTCCTATGTCTTATATTATGAAGTATCAGTACTTTTTAAAAAGCATTAGCATATAGGAAAAAAATTGTGCCATATTTGAAAATTATGCACTCTCTTAAGCATACTCATTCAGGTTATCTGTTTTTATTTCTAGAGAAGTTATTTTATACCTCTAATTTTTACATAACTATCAGCAATGCAAAATAACCTTTGCCTGAAGACATGTCGTTTTGTCTAGTGGAGGAAAAATCGACTTCCCTCCCCAACCTCGATCATTCACCCATTTATTTTAATGTTCTGGATTTCTAATGTGTCTGTTGGATTCTCCTTGGAATTGACTGAAACACATTACCAGTTTAGTCATTACTGAGTTAAAAATTTTAACATGTACTTATGTTCATGGATATCATGAGTTACCAATTTTTGGACACTGTCTTTTTAACAGCCCTCTTATTTTGTAAATGTTTTGGCTCTTAAAATTTTCTTTTGGAGAACAAAGGATCTGATTGGTGGGATTGGTTACTTCACCATAGCATTATACGTGGGACTTTCGTATTTCAATGTTTTGTTATTGAGGTGTAATTGACACATCAGTTTCAGATGTAAAACATAATGATTTGATATTTGTGTACATTGCAAGGTGATCAGCACAATAAGTCTAGTGAACATAGTTACAGGTTTGTGTGTGTGTGTGATTAGAACCTTTTAGATTTACTTAGCTTTTCAATTCTAACCTTGTACCTTATTATTACTAAGAAGATGGTTTCTTGAATTTACCAGTTGACATTATTTTGATTGTATGGGGCAACTAGATATTATGGTACAGAGATTTCTTTTATATTGCTAAAGCCAGGAGACATCTTCCTGCTCAAGAGCTCCCTGTGGTCTCAGTCCCTTCTGTTCTCTCTGGTTTCTCTGATGTAGCTGTAAGCTTAACCAGTGGACAGAACAGTGAGCTGCATCCATCAGTACACTGCAAACCATCTGATTCTCACGTAGCCCTCTTCCTGCTAGTAGGATAGTATTATCCTTTCCAGTTGTCTATTTAATTCCCTATTAAAACTTGTTTACTATTAAAAACAACTCCTAGAGATATCTATACTTTCCAAAAATACCCAAAATTCACATTTACAATTTCAATTTCATACAGGAATCATAGGCACTTCACTATACACAACCGTAATTTTACAGTTACATTTGGGAAAAAATAGGTATTTTGACAATATGCCTTCTGTGCTTATTCCATTATAAAATTAATTTTGTCATGATGTCAGTAGAATTATAAGAAAAGTCAGGAAGAGATGGGAATAAAAGAATGGGGAGGAGAGAAAGGAGGAAGAGGAAGAAGTAGTGAAAGAAGGAGAAGGAGGAGAGAAAGGAGGGAAACAGAGGCAGTGAACGAGAGAAACTCAGCTGCTCTGTAAGTGAAGCTAAAATCTTCTCATTATTCCAAATCCAGAGGGACTCCCCTTCTAGAAGTTTACAACTGTCAAATATTTGCTTATTATTTAAAAATGACTTTAGCCAGAGAAATGTAAAATCTTTGATTGATATATTTAAAATTACTATAATAGTAATGTGTTCTAGAAAAATTATCAGTTCACAATAAATACAACACTAGTAATTTGTGACCTGTTAGATTGAACACTGGTTCTTCATTTAAAAGTACTATTTTATTGTTTAACTTCAAAACTGTTGGGAGAAAGGTACATTCTGAATCTGTATTATTGATTCAGTTCATAGACACTCTTGTATCTATCTGACTTTCATCTCCTTTAATAACCCTAGAGCATCCTAGTCACATTTTATCAAAGCTGCACTGAAGGAATGTTAACTTATCCATTAGGATAAAAGGCACCAAATGTCAATCTTAATACAAAGGGATTAGGGACTTCGTATGTAGCATCACACCCTTTCTAGGCAAACAAGGAAGCTGACACTGAAGTGATAGATGACCCCAGCATCTAATATACATGGTAACAGAATGCATAACCTCTGAATTACAGTTTAAGATAACTTTCAATGACACGTGAATTGTCTTAATGAGACTACTCAGGGTATCAGTTTAAAAACAGGTTCTTGCACTCTTATTTTGGCACTCGGATTCCCATGCATGCATAATGTGGTACTTTGATGTTATTAAAGGGTAAATTCATATTCAAGAAGTGAGAGGAGGTCAATCAAAAGTGTGTATGAAAAATAAAAGGCTTTATAGAGAAGAGCTTCAATAAATCTGGAGCTTCTTTGTTTAACTCGTTCATATTTTAAATAGCTTAAAATCTCATGTTCTGTGGGGGTTTTTTATGTTTCCAGTCTTTAGTCAAGAACTTATACAAAATGTGCCTGATAAATGAATTTTAATCCTCCTCCTCCTCCTCTTCATCTTGGTTTATAGGGAAGTAACACAATTCATAACTGTGCTGTTAGCAACTGTGCACAACTAATCATGTAGGTTATTCTCTTTGTAATGTTTTCGGGTGAGATATTTCAAATACCTTTTGGTAAAAGGCACTTCAGACATTACAGTGATATTACTCTTGCTTCTTTCAGTGATAACAACCCTTCTATCAAGATTCCCAGATTTTCTATGCACTTTGCTTTTGTCCTGAAGAAAGCGCTCAGGATTGGCAGCATCACCCTGACTGGTGTGGCTGGCTGGGCGTCATTCAGAAAAGCAAATGGCTGCAGTTCAATCCAGATCAGGGGCCACGCCTTAATTACAGTTTGGTCCTGGGTTTGTCAGTACAGAGAGGAAGCCGATCCATGTTTCTCTCTCACATTGCTGTTTCTCTTTCCCTCCCTCCCTCTCTCCCTTTCCCTCTCTCAAAAAATAAATAAATAAAATCTTAAAGCCTGGCAGCATCCATGATTACATCTTCTGTGAGGTGGGGCAGGCACAGGTAAATTTCAAAGCCTGCTGCTTCTTTCTTGTCCCCCTTTGCCACAAGCTTTTTTGTGGAATCCATGGTGGCAGCAGACAAAAGGCTCACGTTCTGTGTTCTTAATATGTGTACACATACTCATGTGCACACACACAGAGCAAAAATAAAAACAAACAAAAGTCAAAGGGACACAGGAAACTTTTTGGAGATGATAGATATGTCTATTATCTCGATTATGGTGATGATTTCAAAGGTATATGCATATGTCCAAATTCATCAAATTATATCTATTAAATACGTACAGTTTTGTATTTAAAAATTGTACATCAATAAAGCTGTTAAAACATGGTAGTCTGTAAATTAAAAATATTTAAGCCAGATTAATTTTTTAAAGGGTCATTTTTTGGTGGGGGGAGAAGGGAAAGGAGAAAGAGAGGGAGAGAAACATCATTGGTTGCCTCTCCCATGCCCCCAGACCAGGACCTGGGCAGCCACCCAGGCATGAGCCCTGATGGAGAATCCAACCAGCCACCTTTCTTTTGAGGGATGCTCCAACCCACTAAACCACACCAGTCAGTGCTAAAGGGTCAATAATTTTTATATTAGTCTCTTTTTCCCTAACATAGCTCCATGGAACTGGTGTGAAACTTTTGTTACCAAACTGTGTTCAGGAATGTTTTTTGACTAAATTACAAAAAACAAAATAAAAACAAATCCAAGGAAGGTTATCAGGAGTCAATTTCTCTATAGTTTAGCTGAAAAATCAATTGATCCTGACAGCTTGAGTGTTGATCAGTGGATGCCCAAAGATCAAAAAATTAATAAAACTTAAAATCTGAAGAAACCAGTCAATAATTCAAAAGAATTAAACATTAAAAAAATGTCATCCTAAGGCAATTGATTGTAGCAGTAATCTGAAAGCTTATTCTGGAAGGACTGGCATTTGCCCATTTGGTTAACTGACTGACTATGCTATAATGATGATTTTTGCTTATTTATATGCTCAGACTTTGGACAGAAGGACAAAAAATTTTTTAAAGGCTTAGTAAACTAGAAATAGTAACCTAGAAAACTATTCGGAAATACAACTCATGTTGATAGTAAACTATATGAATTATAAATTCATCTTTATGCATTGAAACTATGTATTTAAGATGGAAATAGTATATATAAAATGTTTACAATTTATACTTGTCATAGTATCACAAGCTATTAAAATGAACATAATTGTAATATGTATATAATTTGTAGGCTGCATTTCAAAGAAATCAAACAGTATTTCACTGTTAAAGACAGGCATTATTTTGCTAATATGTGAAAATCACTAATGTAATTATATTCATGCATCACTATGATCCATAAAAATAATATACTTCTATGATGAGGCAATTAGATCAAACTTCATGAATAAGGAATTTGGTAATGTTATATATTGATCTTCTGGGAGATGTTGATTTTTCCTTGTATGCTTTATGACTCTGGTCTTTGTCTAAGGAATATTTCATATTCCTCCTGGGATATGAGTGGAATGACATGAGAAGAATAAAACAGAAAACATAACCTGTTACATTGGCGCCCTGTGTTGTATTTCTTGCTTGGCTATATTTGGACACCATTATATGGTTTTGACATTTTTCTGCATTTATATATTTATTTTCTGCTGCAGGAGACCTGCTTGTGTATCCTGTCATTTAATATTGAAATTATCAACTGTGAAAGTGATTAACAGATGTTTTCCTTAATTATTTTCTTAGCTTTGTTAATGCATGCTGTTGTAACCATCAATATATTCATGAAATGTTGACAGTACAACAACTGCAACATTATCCTACAAAGCTCTCGGAAAAGACTACCAACGTACCAATTAAGTGTAAATCCTTTGGTTTCTGATTTAAATTTATAATTTATTTATGTCTAAAACAAAATACAAATTCTGAATACATATATCTATGCAGAGCATGAGTATGAAAGACTGTGATAGTTTTTTTATGCACCACTGATAAGTTGGATGGCAGAGTAGAAATGTTATTTTGTGACTGTTTATCCATATGTGGGTCTGACGATTGCTCATAAGTCATTTCACTCCTTTTAAAGGCCCTGGGATGCTGAGCACAGGCCTAACCTTCTGTTGGCCTCCTGCTTCCACACATTTATTGACACTAAGTTAAAAGTTATTTAATTGCACTATCAATTGGATTGGGCTTGACACATGGATAATATGAGGTATTTTAAAGAATAATTTCTAATATAGTTTAAAAGTAACCATAATTTTCCCTGGCTGTTGTGGCTTAGTGGATTGAGTGTTGGACTGTGAAGCAAAGGGTCACTGGTTCAATTCCCAGTCAGGGCACATGCCTGGGTTGCAGGCCAGGTCCCCAGTAGGGGGTGTGCGAGAGACAGCCACACACTGATGTTTCTCTCCCTTTCTTTCTCCCTCCCTTCCCCTCTACAAATAAATAAATAAATAAAAACTTTAGAAAAAATTTAAAGTAACCAAAATGTATTTAATATAGTTACTCCAGATTATTTATATCATTTAAAGATCAAAATGCCACAGAAGCAAATATGGAATATTTTCCAATTACATGAAGTTACATTTTAATTAGATGTAAAGGGGAACACTTTAGTTTTAGGTATCTGGCAATGAGTTATGAGCTTAAAAATTTATATTATTTTTATGTCATTTCCACAGATCTGACCTCTTCCTTTTTTGCTTATACCATTTCAATAATCTTTTAACCTGCTGTACCTGCATATAAGACCTTGGCTCTCTGTCTTTAGGCTGCTGCTATGGTTATTTCACTAAAATCCATGTCATGGCTCATTTCTACTCTTCACAACTGTTTCAGTGGCTCTCAAATGCCAATACTCATGAAAGTCGTTTCTTAGCTTGGCTTTAGAGCTTTCCGCAAACTGGTGCCAGTCTGTCTATGCTCTCACCGTGGCTCTCAAAAAAGCATCACCCACATCAGACTGTTTGCCTTCCTCAACAGGTCATCCTGCTCTGAGGGCTCAGTGCCCTTATTTGGGCAATTGCCTTTGTGTGGAATGTCCTTGCTCAACTTTTACAAGCTATAACTCAATGCACCCTCCTAGGTCCAACTCAAATGCACATCCACCCTGACACTTCTCTCTTCTCTCTGAGGTAGAATCATTCTTTTCATATAAAATAATTCTGGAAACATATGTCATGGACTTCAATTATTGCATTTAATTGAGTGATAGCAATACAGAGTAGTCCCTAACAGCATGCACTCTGACATCTGAGAGAGTAAGAATTAAATTTATGTCTGCTACTAAGAGGGTGACCTTGGAAAATTTACCTAATGTCTAGACTTAATCATTTTTAAAATAATGAAGTTAACAACATAACAACACTTACGTTTTTGTCAGTTTGACAAATGTGACACTATGAAAAGGCTCCTATATGGAATAACTAGTTTTTGGATAAAACACATTTTAAAAACACTTCTGGGTTGGCAGAAGTCAGGAAAACTGCAAAGTCTTCTTTGTGTCCAAATGATGAACAAATCAACAAAGCTGAGGGGAAAGTTTTAAGCATTACAAAAATGCTAATAAGACCTTGATCTGAGAGCAAATGCCAGTATCTGCACTGTAATTTGAATTCCTAGGTCTGGGCCAAGGGCAAGTTGTTAACATGATACTACTGCTCTAAACTTGAAATCATATAAATGGATTACAATGCCCAAGGTTTCCGAAAAAGGCATTTGCATAGTGTCTCAGAAATGAGGGCCCCAGGGTTGCTGCTGAAGACATCTGAGCCTAAAGTCGTAGGTCAGCAAGCACAGAAGAAAACTTCTACCATGAGTGAGAATTATCGGGAGAAAAAGAGAGATTTACATCCCTCTGATGCTGTTGGAGCAGATGAAAGTATTCTAAAATTAGATAGAGGTTATGGCTCTACAACTTTATCAGAATAGAAAAATGACTGAACTGTACACTTTAGAACAGTGGATACTAACGCACATAAATTGCATTTCAATAAAGGTGTTACGAAAATCCAAATGTATGTGTGATAGTTGACATTTTAACACTAGTTAAGTAGTTGATATTAAAAATCACCTGAATTTTTAAGTGTGATGATGGTATGGAGTGCAGGAAAAGAAGATTGAGTTGACTATTACTTACTATGATTGATAGCTACATGGGAGTTTATTATTCTGCTTTCTACTTTTAAAGAAAGGAGGTATTTGAATTTTTCCAGCAAAGAGGTAGCAGAGAAGAGGAGGAAACAAGAGTAACATTTATGGACAATATAATTTATCAGCATAAACAATTCTCTAAGTAATTCCAAGAGAATTTTTTAGACATAAAAACAGAGTAAGTTGATTTATATATAATATCAATGTTCACAAAATCAATTTATTTTCAACACAGAGGCTAAAATGTAGTGTGAAATTTAGGAGAGTATTTTAGGTTTAATATTTTGTCCCAAATGAAAAATATTTAAAAAACAGGTAGCCTTTTGATTTTATCACAAAGCCACATTAAATCATTAATGCACAGAGTTGACCATTGATTGATGGAGAAGTCTCATTTTGCCATAAAATTCATAATGTAAACTAAAAAATTGTCTACAATAATGCCACCCTTTGTGAGAAAGTTGGCAAGAGTGTCAAATAGTGCCTAACATTCTACTCCCAGAATTGTTTACCAGATCAGATATTTAAGCATGTTTCTTTCTAAACCAAAAAAAAAAAAAAAAACAAAGAGAAAATCTCAGATAAGAGTATTTGCTTTTTTCATGTATCATCAGTTTTCTCTTACAACTTAATTAGCACGTTACCGCTCTTTTAACTTCATAGTTTTAGTTAAAAAATGCTCTCTGTAAATCTACTCTGCATTATAACACTTTACATTTTCAGTTTGACTTAAGAAGAGATAAAAGCCAGAGGGGGGAAAAGTAAAATATCTTTTAAGGAACATTGCATAAGACCAAATTATTTTTTATTTCTCCACATAGCATGTTATATCTTAATTCTGTAAAAATTGTTGGGTGTTAATGAGTTAGAATAATATGTTATTAGCACAAATCCAGTAAAAGAGTCCTTGCCACCATAACTTAGGAAAAAAATGCTAGTCTAACAGGGCACATAATATCTATCTGAAAATAACAATGATGCTAGCATTTGTATTTTCAGATAATGCCTACAAATTCTAGATTTTAATGGAGAATTATAATGACTTTTAGTAAGAAACTCTTGAGTGATTATGTCAGTATTTAATTCTAACTGGTTGTTGTTACATAGTCTTTAAAAAAGCAATTATAAGTTCTGCATTAAATAAATGTTTAACAAGATTCAGTTATTTCTTTGAGTTTCTCTATAACATATTTCCATTTCGTATTGGGTGAGATGTTTATTTTCTATGGAAAATATAACTGTTTGTTAATAGAGAAGTTGCTTTCCTTGGAGTAAAATATCAAAGGTAGTAAAAGATTATTCATATAATTTATAAATATAAAAGTATAATTAAAACATATTAATCATAGAAAAATTAAGTAAATCCTAAATATAATTACATAGCCATGGTGAATACAATGGTCCTATTTTGTATTTTGAGGAATGCTCAACATCATGGAAATCTTCAACTCAATGATAAAATTTGTAATGCATTCTTGGAACACAGCTACTGTTAACCAATCTATTACTAACATGGAAAGCCTAAATTTTCTAATCTTTGTGGAAGAAAGGATGGAGAAGGCAGTATTGTAATTATTTATTCAATAAGTACTGTTTTGCAAAGAGCAGTGTACAAGTCACCTGCATCAGAACACTGGACTTTCTGACTCAGAATATTTGGGCATAGTCACCAGGAAAAATGTACTTTCAAGAGAATGTCCTGGTAATTATTATATACTTTTATATTTGAGGGCAATGGGCATAAGTAAAACATTTTGAAATTCCTCTGTTGCTTTGAAGACTCATCAAACCACCGAAGTCAGTGTCTTGTAATACAAAAAGAATGCAACAGAAGTATTTTTATTTTACTTTAGCTCTGTCATTAACTTATTGCATAATTAGGGAAAATCACCTCCCTTCGCTAGGCTTTATTTTTCTTACCCATAGAATGAAGGATTAAGCTAGATGACTTCTGACGAGCCTTTGGTTTTATTACTCTATTGAAATCCAGCGGAAAGAATCGTGAACTTTTCCCTATTGTAGGTTCAAGGAATGCCAAGATGCCAATACAACTCGATAAAGCAAATCCAATTTCCATTCTCATTTCAAATTAAAATTTATTGCCCTTTTAAATGTATAGAAGTTAGATTGATGACATGTGTAGGTATATTAAAGGAAACAGCACTGCCATGAGTTTAGAGCTTTCAGTTCTGCTGTCTCTAAAATAAGGTAGAAATACATACAGTTCTGGATTCTGGTTGTTTCTCTACAAATACAGCACCTGAACTTTGGAGAAATCACTGAGAAATAGTACAAGTTCTTTGTTAAAAAGCACAGCATGCCATGAGCTTTTTGTCTCCAGCAAAACTAGAGAGCAACTAAAAACACTGGACTTGAGAACAATGTACTAATTTTTAGTCTGAATCTACAGAAAGGAAACTTATGTTAAAATACAATTGTATACTTCAAATTCATTGTATGCTATAACCAGGATGATTTGGAAATTATAGCATACAAATATTTAAACAGAAAAAGCTTCTGCATGCTCTCTCTCACCATGCCATCTCAGAACCTTACATTTCCCCTGTATCATAAATAAAGAAAATAACAATCTATGGAGTTGCCACAGGAAACTCTCAAAAACATTGAACGACTAGTACGGCTCTAGTGCTAAATGATCAGTATGGTGCTTACGTTATCACATAGTTCATAACCAAATGTTCTGTATCTATTGTGAAAGAGTCCTTCAATAGCTGAGACCTAACAAAAACCTTGCATCTCTCCTTTGGTTTCAGAAGCTTGTTTAACTTTACACACATAGGCTCTACTGAAATAACTTCCTGGTTCATGTAAAGGTTGCTGGATTATTCGCTCATTGAATTTTCCTGCCTTTCAATAAGAGACCTCTGAAAGCCTTCCTTGCTATTCACTGAAGACCAATAGCACATCCTGCCATCTCAGCTGTTTTCCTTTACATGAGAAAATTAAATTTCCACTTCTAGTCTTGTAAGAGCATCTTCTGAATTCCAATAGGTTGATTCAGGTGTACAAAGGTCCAAATACTCTTTGTAGAGCTTTAGAAATATTCTACTCACATCTCTGAGCCCTATACTTCTACATTTCTTTTCTTTTCTTAGATTTCAACCTAACTCTGGTGTGCCAGGGAAAAAACAGTGCCTAATATCTATTTGTATATTACAGCTTCTCTTCAATATTTACCGGATGTATTTTTTACCCTCTGATTGTGAATTTGTAGATTTTCACTTTGAAAGTATTAAATTAGTGAGTATGTCATTTAGAAGTCTCTGATCTTTTCTCTTTCCACCAATTTTTTACTCCCACATTGGAATTACTCTATCAAATTCCTTTCTTTTCATAATTATGTCTTATTTTTCTAGCATTTTAATTCTTCTCTTATGTTACACAGTTTCTAGTTACTCTTAGTTCAATTCTAAACAATGAGAACCAGTAAAAATAAACTTATACATCACTCACCTACATTGCAGTTCAAAAGTAACAACAGGGCTTGTAGGAGAAGCAACCTGAATTAGGTAAGCCAATAGTAGCTCCTCTAACCAACACATTTGAAAATGCCATTTTAAAAAATGAAAATTTATTTAATGTTTATACAATGAAGATGAAAGTATTCTTCATTAGGAGGTGGGGCCATTTTTTAGTTCTAAGATGTTGCTTAAGGATCATCCCAGGAGACACTGTCAAATTCTGCCAGTCAGTACACAGAAGAGATGGAGGAGTAAAGCACATTTGTTACTTAATTATTGTGCTTGGTAGTGATAAGTGTCCCTTCTCTTATTCTAATAGTGAAGACATCACATGGCAGCATCTAGTTGCAAAGGAGTCTGGGGATTGTAGCTCCTGTCTTATAGGTGACTCTTAGCAGCAATTAGCAACAGGATGGAAAGGAGCCCAAATCTTTGGTAGATGGCTAGCATTTCTTCTACTTAGCAGAAATGAATAAGTGGATCAAAATAATAAATTCATACCTAGTGTCCCTTATTCTTAGCTGTATTTTCTTTAATCATAAACATATTTTGAAGCCAAATACTTATTCTTCATTGTAAAAAGGAATGTGCTATTCAAAATGCATACCTTATATTTTTAATGTCATGCCTAAAAATTTGGAGATATTGTAATGTATTTAGACATTTAGGAAAAACTGAGTAGTGTAAACACTTATTATTGTTCAAACAAGCATTTATGAACTGTCTAACCTTATGTTATACTGAGTGATTCTTTCATCATGGTGTGGTGAAAGCAATAAATTATTCCATTTACTGTGTGAGGATTTTATAAATTACTTGTCTCTTTTGGTCTCATTCCCTCAGTTATGAAGTGAAACTAAGAATGCTTCTTCCAGCACACTTGTGCTTAGACCACAACAGAAAACATCTTTAAACTTTATATTATACTTTCTTGCACCCCCCAAAAAGACTTCATAAATTTTTGTCCATTTAAGGAATAAATCTTTGTTCTTTTAAAGGATAAAATCTTGGCCTTTTAAATTTAAAGGCTTATATTTTCAATAGAGAGAGAAGGAGAGAGAGGGAGAGGGGATGAATGGAAAGGGAAAAGAAAAAGGGAAAGAAGGGAAGGAAAGAAGAGGAAAAGAGAGAAAAGGAGAGGGGAGGGGAGGGAAAAGGAGGGAAAGGGAAGGGAAGAAAAACAAAAGAAAGAGAAGCAAATAAACTGATGTAATCTGGAGCAGCGAGCTTTTGTGGTGCATTGCCCCTGAGACCAGGAGTTCTGTCATCCACGATTTAGTGTTTGCTGCAGTGCCTTATACTTATTAAGAAATTATGAAATGTTTTTGAATCTAGTTATTTATATCATATTCATAGAGGAAAATGTGTATTAAGGATGTGGGACAAGTGTGTAACTTAGGTGTGTTGTATACTCAGATAGCATTGTAGCAAGAGGTAGCTCTGCTTCTACTGGAGAAATCTTCTGAGGGAAGATTGTACTTCAGAATTCAGTTCTTGAGATTATACAAAAAAACTATAAATTATTTTTTTAACT
Organism: Anoura caudifer; assembly: GCA_004027475.1. Classification (NCBI taxonomy): domain Eukaryota; kingdom Metazoa; phylum Chordata; class Mammalia; order Chiroptera; family Phyllostomidae; genus Anoura; species Anoura caudifer. Next base: position 22,281 of record PVKU01001643.1, on the reverse strand, counting down.
TTAAAAATAGACATTATTATGAGTATACTATAACAGAGAAAAAGAAGTAATTAATTAAATTGTAAATCAAACTGAATTTTCTACTCCATGAGCATCTCAGGCAAATTTGATCTTTAAGTTAAAATGCCTCAAACATAAAGTTTACTTTGCATTGAGTTAGCAATCCAATCGTTATCATAGGCCCTTTTAGCTATGCAAAAAATTGCAATTTCTTATAAATAATTAAATACCTAAAAGTTGAATATCTTAATATCTTTAAAAAACCCACAACTGAAGAAATGTTCTTAATATGGAAGTTCTACTGAGCTGTTGAAGGGTACTCTTGTGCGATTATTACTGCTTTCAAAGCTAAAATGAGGAAGATGCTGCCCTGGCCCGTTGGCTCAGTTGGTTAACTGGCTGCAGCATCGTCCCATAGAAAACAAAAGGCTGGGCATTCAGTCCCGGTCTGAGCACATACGGAGGTTGCAGGTTTGATCCTTGGTCTGGGCGCACACGGGAGGCAATGGAACGATGTTTCTCTCTCACATCAATGTTTCTCTCTCTCTCTCTCTCTCTCTCTCTAAGTCTCTCTCCCTGCTCTTCCTCTCTCTCTAAAATCAGTGAACAAATCCGTGGTGAGGATTTTTTTAAAAAGAGAAAAGTTCTGTTTATACAGAGCAAAATGAAGTTATAACTCACAGTGTATCTCTTTGATTTTATGAATATTGACAGAAAATTTAGTTATTATGCATCAGAGATTATTTTAGATATATTTGAAAATATGGTCCAAATAATATTCAGAGTGGTTCAGAGAGGTAACCGTTGTTAACACAAACTTTCATTTTAACTATTAGAAATACTATTACAGGATTCTTTTAATCACCAACGAGTGAGTGTTTCTATTTTAGAAACACTGTCATTCTGTAAGGAAACCTAAATGAATGCAGTTTTTTTCAGTTAACTTACAATTCTCCTCAAATATCACACTTTCTCTTCTGCCATCTCCCCACACACAGACACAAGCATTTATCATTTAATCTAAAATAATTACATTATAAGAATACATATAATAATTACATATAAGATTAATGAAATGTAAAAAAGTTAACTACACTTCTCCCCTACACACTTGAATTACTCAAACAATTGCTTTTTCACCCAAACACAGAACTTGTTGAATATATATCTAAGCAGAGCAGTGAATGTCTTAACACCCTCATTGCTTATTTTTTTCTCTTCAGAGTCCTCAGAAATATGAGTCCTTAACTATAGATTATTGGACAATTGATACCTTGCCTTAAAGATTTTATGGGAAAAATATTTAGTCTCCAACTAGATTTAGTTGCAAACACAACACACACACAAAATGAAGCATTACCCTAAAAAAGTTAATAATCCATTTAAATAAATTACCTTGATTTTTACAAGATTCTGATATATTCTTATTATAATCAACTCTAAAGCTCAAAACTGCATTAGATAAGTAATTAAATAATCACTAAATATTCAATGAAGAGGAAGTTACCTTTTTTACTATCACTGTCAATTATAGCTCTGTCAATTTGGCTGACAGTTACTAATATGTCACTTAAAATTAACAGCCTAGCCAGTGTTTCTCAATTATTCTGAGATTAATGCTCCCAAGGTACTAGTAGCAGGAGAAAAATATATCTTGAGACATTTTATGAGTAAAGTTGAAAGCAAATTATGTCAAAAAAGATTCGGATAGACATTTAGCATCTCCTTTCTTTGTTAAGAGCATAGTGTCTCCAATTTTTCAGTGTTAAGATAAATTAATAAAATTTACATACATTTTTAGAGAAAAAAAACCCCAAATGAGAACAAATAGTCTGCAACTGAAGTTGGCAGTTGAAACAAGAGATATAGCAGTTGCAAATTAAATAGTTTTAAACATATACACTGTATATATTTTATGTTATTTTTATATTTACACAAGAAAAACTGCATAGCACAAAATTTTATGGGTTAGAAAATAAATGTTTGGAGAGCTCTTGTTTAGGAGAAGGTGGCAAAACAGGAAATGCTTGACTCCCTTCACTGAATAAAATCTAGAGATGCCATAGAATCCGGAGGTATTTTATGTATATCATAAGTAAAATAAAAAGATGAGATAGACTTGTAGACACAGAAATGGCTAGGAACAAAGGAGGAAAGTGACAAAGAAAACCGGAGCGTCATTGGTGGACAGGCGTCAACGCAGGTCTCACCTAGGACAGCCTGAGGATCGCTGTCCTCACTGTTACCACTTTAGAAGGTGGACTCTCAGGTCAGTGAACTCTGCCAAAAAATTAGCAATAAATGAAGAAATGTGAAGAATGAGAAACATTTTCATGAATATTGGTGACAAAATTGAAGTAATATTCCTGTATAATAATAGCACCGGAATAGGAGAAAATATATGAAGAAAAGAAGAAGAAAAAAATAATGATTAAGAACACTCCAAGCTAAGGATAAATTGAGTAGTGCCAAATAGCAATAACAAATAAAACCAAAACAAACAACTTCATACATGTTTTAGTACATAAAGTAAAAGGAAAACTCTTGTTTTCCAAGTAGAAGAAACAGATCACTTGAAAAGGAACAAGAAGCAAATACAATTTCAGACTTTTCAAAAGCAATGTTGGGTGTAAGAAGACAATAAGAGATTTTTCACTTCAGAGTTGAAGAAAGAGAACTTCAACCTTAAACTTAGAATTTCATTTGATGCTAAAACATTATTTAAATCTGCATTTATATGGTTTCAGAAAGACGCCAGAAAGACGCCAGAAAAACGCCAGAAAAACCAAGGGGTGATTAGAAGCTCGACCCCTCATCTGCCAGAGAGGCAAGTTGGGGTGTCCAAACAGGGCTTAATAATTGCCCATGCCTACATGAGGACACCTCCATAAAATCCCAAAGTACAGGGCCCAGGGGGCTTCTAGGTTGGCAAACACGTTCATGACTCACGACAATTCCTGCATTTGGGGCTCTTTCAGCCCTCATCCTATGTATCTTTTCATCTGGCTGTTCATTTGTATCCTTTGCCATATACTTAATAAACTAGTAAATGTAAGTAAGCATTCCATGAGTTCTCTGAGCTGCTCTAGCAAATTAATCAAACCAGAGGAGGGGATATTGGGAACCTCTGAGTTATAGCCAACTGGTCAGAAGCACAGGAGACAACCTGGATTTGAGACTGACATCTGAAGGTGGGGCAGTCTGTGGGATTGAGCCCTTACTCTGTGGAATCTATAGTGTCTCCAGGTAGACAGTGTTAGAATTGAGCAAGATTGTAGGACATGAAGAGAATTGCTTGGTGGTGGTGGTGTGTGTGGTGGAGGAGGGAGGAATCCACACATTTGGTGACCCAAAGTGTCAGAAGTAAAGTGTTATATGTGAGTAGTGAAGGGGATGAGCAGTTGGGGATTTGAATTTTTCCTATACAACATACAATAAAATATTATTCAAGCCTAAAAAAGAAGGAAATGCTGCTACTTATGACTTCAGGGGTGGATCTGGAAGACATTATATTAAGTAAAGTAAGCCAGACTTAGAGGGACAAATACTACATGATCTCCCTTATATGAAGAATCTAAAACAGTCAAGAGTGTGCAATGGTGGTTGTCAGGGGCTGGAGATAAGGGGAGACAGAGAGGTATTAGTCAAAGAATAAAAAGTTTTAGTTATAAAATTTAATTCAGAGAGCTACTGTATAGCATAGAGCATGTAGTTAACAGAGTTGTATTCAGATGCAAACAGTATAGAATCATATTCTAATGTAAAGTCAGGCAAAGGCACAATTAGAGTGGAATCTGACAGCATTTGGAATTGAATAGATTGAAATAAATTCTGTTGCAACAAAACACAGCTAAAAAATAGTCTTACCACATAACAACAGTTATTCAATAACTAAAAATTATATTTACTAGTAGTGAACTAGTAAGGATTTTACCTACTTACGGGAACAATTAAGTATCAGGCACAGTGCTATTCATGGAGTGATTTAAGGACCATGTGAAATGGTTGCTCATGTCATAAACAGAAAAACTGAAATTTGGCATTTGCCTGTTAAAACTACTAAAAGGCAAATCAATATTGAGTAAAGGGTGTAAGTTTTCATCTATACTAACCTGAAACAAATTTGTTAAATGAGTGGCTCTCATTCAAGAAGATTTAATTAACTTTCATTTAAGTGTTACTATTGACATTGAAAAATTTGGAAATGACCAATTGGATGGGTTGCCTCCAAGATTTGAAACAAACTAAATCCTATTCCTCATAACTTGACAGTTTACATGTACCTTACGATGGATATTCCACAATTCAACTTTAATAATGAATAATGGGCTTGGTGGCGTATGTTTGTCTTATATTAGAGACATTACATGGGAAGATAGTACTACTTCTATTGGTCCTGATTTAGCATGTAAAAATAATATAATATGTAATGGTGTATTTTAACAAGAGATATATTGAATTATGAAGAAAATATTCAACTCAAAGATTTGGACTTACCAAGTCCTTACTGTTCATTATGTATGAGGATTCAATCAGGAAAAACTAAAAAGCTGAAGAATAACTATCAAATCATAAAGCACTTGGAAAAAATAAGCTACTAAAACTTAAAAGCTACTACTAATAATTGGGTCACTGTGGCTGAAAAGGCAAGTGTTGAAGATGAAGGAACAGATCCCTCCTCCTCACACAACCGCCACATTAAAATTACAGCTAAATGATGAACATTGGGGTGCATAGGTTTTTTTGAATTGGTGTTACAGGATTCTTGGGATATAGTCCCAGCAGTGGAATTGCCAAGTAAAGAGGCAATTCCAGGGGGCCATGGTGGGGGATAAATGCAGACAACTCTACTTGAACAACAATTAAAAAAAGAAAAAAAATTACAGATGAAGGATCACTCAGAATCATCAGAAATTGAGTTGAATGGAAGGAAGTCCAACAACTAAGGAACTAAAGGCCACATCAATCCAGAAGGGTGGGAGACATGGGGACACAGGGATGCAGAACGGGCTGGTCCCCTCACACATACGTGGTGTATAAAAATCCAGGAGCAATATCTCAGGAGCAAGATGTGCCAGCCCTACACCAGGGCCCCTAGCCCAGGATTCCAGTGCCAAGAAGATAAGCCACCATAACTTCTGCTTGTAAAAACTAGCAGGATTTGAGTTAGTGAAAAAAACTACTGGACTCCCTGGCAGCTCCTCTTACAGTGCCTGTGCTGAACTGACTCAGATGCGCTCCGTCAGAGTTCCAGTACCACCAGGGCAGCAGCTTTTAAAGCACCAGAGGAATCTGGAGAGGAGCTGAAGTGTCTGGCATCAGGGTGAGAGCTGGGGGACAGCTCTCTCCCAGACAGAAAGGCAGGCGGAGGCCATTGTGCCTTTCTGAGCCCTCCCCCAAACAGAGCCACAGAATAGGTGAGTGAGAGCCGTATCTAAGACTCCATCAGCCTGGATTAAACTGTGTACCCTGCCCTGGTATTTACCTGAGGCTCTGTCTCACCTAACTTATGGCCCACCTGCAGTTCTCTTACCTCTGGCTAAGCAGCTCCAGGCCTGACATTAGCAGCAGCCAGTTTTGGATCACAGTTTGGCTCCACCTAGGAACTTCCAAGCCCAGCACAAGTAGCAACTATCTGCAGATTGCTTTTTAGCTTATGCTGGTGGCCCTGGGTGGCACACAGGTGGTGGCTGACCCTGACCTGCCCCACTCAGGAAACTCCAGAGCCAGCGGACAGCTGCAGACCATGTCGGAGCACCAGCGCCCTGCTCCTCAATGGAAGGAGGAGGTTGGTGGTCAGTAGTCAGAGCCAGTCCTTGCAGCTGACTGTTCCCCCACCTTAGACCTGCCAACAGCAACCAAGGCTCATGTACAAGAGGAGGGTGTACTCAGCCCACACAGAGGGCACACCTCAAGTACCCAGTTTGAGTGATAGGGGAGGCTGTGCTACTGGACCCTACAGGCCACATTTCTGAGACAGGGGGTCACAGTGGATGTACCTAATACATAGGAATAAACACAGAGAGGCTGCCAAAATGAGGAGACAAAGAAATATGACCCAAAGGAAAGAAGAGATCGAAACTCCAGAAAAAGAGCTAAATGAATTGAAGACAAACAATCTATCAGATGCAGAGTTCAAAATACTGTTATAAGGATGCTCAAGGAACTCAGTGAGGACCTCAACAGCATAAAAAAGAGCCAGGCAGAATGATACACTAATAGAAATGAACAATTCACAGGGAAACAACAGTAAAATGGATGAAGCCAAGAAACAAATCAATGATGTGGAACATAAGGAAACAAAAACAACCAATCAGAACAGCAAGGATAAAAAAGAATCCAAAAAGTGAAGATAGTGTAAGGAGGCTTGAACAAGTACAAATATCCAACATTCATATCATAGGGGTATCAGAGATAAAGAGAAAGAGCAAGAAATTGGAAATCATCTGAAAAAATAATGAAATAAAACCTACCTGATTTAGTGAAGAAAATAAACATGCTAGTTCAGAAAGCACAGAGAATCCCAATGAAATGGACACAAATGGATCCACACCAAGACACATTATAATTAAAATGCAATGGTTAAAGAGAAAGAGAAAATCTTAAAAGCTGCAAGAGAAAAGGTAGTTACCTATATCAAAGTTCCCATAAGATTGTCAGCCAATTTCTCAAAAGAACCTTTGCAGGCTAGAAGGGATTGGCAAGAAATATCCAAAGTCATGAAAAGCAGGGACCTAACGTCAAGATTGCTCTACCCAGCAAATCTATCATTTAGAATCGAAGGACAGCTAAAGAGCTTCCTAGACAAAAAAACTAAAGGAGTTCATCAGCAAACCATTATTATATGAAATGTTAAAGGAATTTATTTAAGAAAGAGAAGATAGAAATTATGAATAATAAAATGGCAATAAACACATACTTGTTATCAAGGATTGAATTTAAAAAACAAACTAAGCAAACAAGAAGAACAGAGACAGAATCATGTTTTGATGACTGCCAGATGGGTGGAGGTTTGAGGTAAAGGGTGAAGAGTTGAGGGAATTAAGTACAATTTGGTAGTCACAGAACAGTCATGGGGATGTAAAGTACAAAATAGGAAATGGAGTAGCCAAAGAACTTACATGCATGACCCACAGACATGAACAAAGTGAGGGTATCGCCTGAGGAGAGTGGGGGGTGCTGGGTGGTGGAGCAAAAGGGGAAAAATTGGGGCCACTGTAACTGCATAATCAATAAAGTATTTTTCAAAACATTAATAATTTGTAAGGCTTTTGTATAATGAAAGAGAATTCTTACACATAGCTAACCAACAATCTGCTTTAAATATATAACTACTATTTTTTCAAAAACTATTAACTTAAAGCTAATATGATTCTTAATTTTGTAATACATCTTATCGTATCATTAACCATTGCCATATTATGTATACTACTTTGGACTTGATGGATATATAGAAAATTAATAACAGCTCAAAAAAATCAACAGTGCAATGCAAGTTGTACTAATATTTGATTCTATAAATAGTATCAAAAGTTGGAATGCTTGTGGATATTTGAACTCAATGTTATTGAGGAATGTTGAAAACTGTGACTAACCACATGTACTGCCAAGTACATGCACTGTCAGGGGAAACTGTGGGAGGTACTGATAAAGAATTATAAAATCTGAATGTCAGAGAAAACTTAACACAACTGCTGATACAAATTGAGTAGGTCCTGACTATTAATAGAATGATGATATATAAGAACTGTAGCTTTAATTTCACAGAGTTGAAAATTCACTACATCTTTGTAGCCATTGTTAGCTACCTCTATGCATTCTGTTATTCTTTTTCTTTTCTCCTCAATAATAAACTTAGATAACCCATTTTTTTAAATTAGAACATTCTTTGGGACAAAACTTTTTATTTCCCCATACTGGTGAAAGAAAGCTTTCACTTAGTTTTTTTTTTTTTTTTTCTTTTTAAATGTCAAGTCCCTCTTCAAGAGAAAGATCTTACAGATGTGGTGATTCCAAGGTACCTGCATGGGTCCCTGAAATGTTCAAACAGGAAGAAAAGGAATTGGTTTGTTATTGAGCTGGTCCAGCATCCTGAGCAATTGAAGTTCAATCTTTCTGGAGATGATCAGGGGAGCTGTGTCGAATTTCTACTGGAATTGCTTTTCCGAGAGACAGAGTAGGGGACTGCTTAGCCACTGTTCCTGTCAAGTTTTGATCTATGGACAATTAACTCCGTTGCACTTCCTTCTTTGTGCATGGGTCACAGTAGGCCTCTGGTCCTGGCAGCGGAGAAGCACTGGGAAGAAAGCCAGAGATAGATGGTGTAGCTGAGGCAGGATCTGTCAAGTTTCACCACACACAGCTAGATGCCAGATTTGAAGTAAAAGGAGGAGGGTCACAAAAGATTCTGGTAGGAGGCCATTTCACTATACATAAAATTATCATATATATTTTCACCTTTATTCTATTAATGTGATGAAATCCATTTTTATTAATTTATTTATTTTATCTCATAAGCAATCGTAACTATGTTTACCAATACACTTTTTAGGACTTGATGTGCCAGTAATAGATAGCTGTATACAACTAATAATTTATGTAATATATTCATATCTATAATTTATAAAAGGCACTTATAATCTCTAGGGTATTTTTATATTTTTCAGATCTTGGAATTAGCATCAGTATCTTTAAAAATGTATTTTTATATTTGCTCTGGAAAAAATTAAATAGCATATTTTAGCTATCTAACCCTCATCTGTTAAAACCTATTATTTAATTGTTAAGTTTCTGTCCCTAGTTTGTGTGCCTCAGTGAATAATTTTCTTTGAGAAACTTTTAATTTTGACCATATTTGCTCATCTATGTACATTTATCTCCTCCTGAATAAGCCTCTACAATTTGTATTATTATTTTTGAATGTGTTCATTTTATCAAAATGTTAAAATTTAATACTAGAGTTACTCAGAGCATTCTAATTTTAGAAATCTTTTGAATTCATAACTATAATCTCATGATAATTTCTTATCTTATGCATAATTTTTCCTTTCATCTATTTTTCCTCTTTGATCAGACTTGCCAGAAGTTTGTTTAATTTTTTAGGACATTAAAAACATAGCTCATGGTTTTTACTTATTAACTTATTCATATATTAATTTTATTTTTTAGTGTCTAGTAAATATCTATTTTTATTAATAACCTATGTTTTCTTGAAAATCAATGTAACTTAGTACCAACTCACAAAGCTATATAAAACCAACCTTTTGATTTAATAAATATAAACATTATAGTAGCATACATTTCCAGAAATACAGCTTTGGCCACATTTTTAAAGTTTTGATATGTAACAGTTTTTATTTAAACATCTTTTATATTAGCAGTTTCTATCTTCTTTTTGAAACAGGCTTACTGTGAAGAGCAGTGTTTGTGTATGTACAGGAATCATTGTCATTGACTTGTGAAAGCCATTGACCCTCTTCCCTAAAAAACTCCAACACAAATGCACAGTCATTCAACATTTTACAAATAATGTCAGCATGCCTATTTGAACCACCAGTTTGAAATCCTCAATTAAAACAGCTTTTAATAATTTCTACGTAATTACATTTTTATTCAGGTGTATCTGATTTTTGTCATAGGGCTTGGATATTAAATTTTTTCTTTAATGATTATATTAATCAGTGATTATTTGAAAAGAGACACAGAATTTTTAATATATTTGAGTATAAAATATATTTAATAATATATTTAATATATTAAATTTATAGAGCCTAGTATATTTTAAAGAAATTAGCCATTGAAAATTTATACATTATATTATTTAGATTTTTTGTTATACTTAAAAGTATCTTATTCTATAAAGTACATACAAAATTCACTACATCAATTTTATGGTCAATTCCTTGTGTTTTTGAGAGTTTTTATTCTATATACTTTGCTATGTATATTTATAACTATATACTTTCATTTGTCCTCAATTTAAAATAGCTGTTTTATTTCTTGTATTTTTTTTGTATTCACTTTTGTTCTACTATTTTTATCATTGTCACTAGCTTTCTTTTAAATTGAATTTGTTTAATTCTTGTTTTGAGGTTGTATGAGTCATTTTGGTTTAAGTTTCCCTCGTGTCACTATACCTAGTAATTAAGGAAATTTAACCCATTCATATGTATCAAGATAGTAAAAAATTTTAGTTTCTTTATTCTGGCTGTAAGATTTTATAATTTGTGTGTATATTCTTATCTTCAAGTTGTGTTTGTGCTTTATGTTATTTGAAACATTAATCAACTTGTTTCTATTTTCTTTTAGCTGTTCTTTTGGAATTGATTTGTATTTTGGTTCTAATAATGATTATGGTACTGAAATAAAATAGAAAATTAGAAAACATTGAACCTATATACCTATGTACCATTAAAATGAAAAATGAAATAATATATAGATATTGAAATCAATAACATTTTTTAGTTATATTGCCTTGCCCACCTACTTCCCAGACTTTGTTGAAACAATAAAAAGTTTAAATCCAGATTGTTTTTCAAAATGATTTATTTATTTAAAATATTGCTTTCTTGATTTGATATTAATCTTCACAGTCACATAAAATCACTTAGATCTAACTTTGAAATAAGGGACTTCATTGATTACAAGTTTTAAAAAGTCATTTTGTTACTTTGTAAATCTTTGAATATTAAAAAATATCTTCCTTTGGATCTTATGCATGAAAATTAATTTGATGCTTACAGAAACTTTATTTCCTAATATAGTTTATTTAAAATTCTGCTATCATGCTTAATTAAAGTCTATCATTTTTGTTGTGGAAGAGAAGTCTGAAACAAGAATTATCTTCTTTTTCTTAAATGTTTAGATTCTTCTCTCTTTACAGGATGCTCAAATAATTATGTCTTTATCTTTCAGATTCAGATTTTTCCAGAATAAATTCATTAATCTTGCTATGAGTCAACAAAAACTTCTGTGATAAAGCTAGAAATAGATTATTTGCTACTTCTTCCATTAAGAATTTTTATCTAATCATCCTTGAATTTATCTTGGGCTAGTGACTTGCTTGATGAATAGAATATGCAGACATGATAGAACTTCTGAGGTTAGATCATAAGAAACCTTTTTAGCTTCTGTTCAGGCTTCTTATTAAAGGTCATTCTAAGGAAGGTCAAGCTGCCATGTAAGAAGTCCAACTACCCGGAGACCACTGTTTTGTGAGGAAGCCAATTTAGTCACAGGAAAAGTCATGTTATAGCTACTACACCCCACCTATTGCAGCCACCCCCACCCAAGACTATACATGCACAAAGGCCATTTTGCACCTAGGGCTCCCAGCAGATGCAATGTGAGGAAGAAAAAGAACCCTCGTAACATCCAAATTGAAGGCCTCAGACTTACAGCTATAGTCAGACTTTCAAAATCATCTCTAGCCATTCAAGCTGCCATATCCAAACTCCATCATCATGGACAAAAATTAACTAATCTTGCCTGAATTTCCAACTCATAAAATTGTGAGCATAACAATATTTGTGTGTGCATATGGGTGTGTGTTATGCAACCAAATTTTAAGGTATCTTGTTAGCGATAAAACCAGAACAATTTTGAATACGACAACTCAAGTCACTTTCATTTTTCTGCCAAATTCAAGAGTATATCACTACTTCTTTGATAATTGCTTTCTCTGTTTAAATTTTTTTCAATAATGCTGCTCTTACAGATTGGATAGCTTATATTTGCTCTCCATATGTATTTCTATGTCTGCCTATTTCACAAATCTTTTTATCTGTCTTTTTACTGTGTTTCCCTGGGAAAATTCTTCTGCCTTTTTAATTTTAAAGCCTGCTATTTTGTCATATCCAACTGGCTCCTTATTGCTGGATGGAGCTTATTAATTTATTAGTTTAATAATTATATTTTCCATCCCAAGGAACTCTTACCTTTCAAAATTTTTTTTTCTGTGAAAGCATGGTCATCATATATTGATGCAATACACTATTAAGTTTCATAGTAAATACTGTGTGTATTGTTTTAAAATGCATTCTCTTTTTAGGAACTTTGTTCCAAGTTATCTGAACATATAAATTGATTCTTGTGGAAGAGAATTGCTACAGACTCTTTATTAAATAAACTCCTTGTTAACTAAAATCCTTAAAATCTTATTCAACCTTGTCTCCATTTCTTCCAGTAAAATTTTGAGGTCCACAGAGATATTTTTTTCCTTACAATGCCAAATAATGAAAGTCCAGACCCTTCCTTTAAAAATTCAAGTTTGTCTAACCAACAAAAGGAGTCTAAACAATAATGAAGGAGCTGTTTTCTCTGCCTGCGTATTTTCAGGACAGATACACTTTTGCATCATTAGAGTCATTTAAATGATCTCATATAGTGAGGTATTAAACTGAAAACTTTCTCAAGAATTAGTTTTATTCTTTTGTGCAAAATGGATACATGTGTGAATATTCATAACTATTATCCGTTTGTTCTGTTCTCTGTTAAATACATGTGCCCATGATAATTCACTCTGAACAAAGAGTCATTAGGGTCTTATAAGTCTCCAAACTTTAGAAATTTTTGCTACAGTCTATGGAAAAACGTTGGGAAGGTTGATTCTTATTTGCCTGGTTTCTGACCCATTAGCAACATTAAAGTTGACATCTTAAATGGTTAAATTATTTATAGACTTAGTTTTGTTTGTCAGAGAGAGGGGATCATTGAAATTTTCATCTTTTCCCACAGGCATACTAGAAAAATAAAAGCCTATGAGACTTTTATAATTATTGTTTAACAAATAATGACAAAAATGTATGCTTCATTTAAGTTCCTCTCTTTTGACCTAATGAATCTTCTTGTATTTCTTATGATTGTCTTCTTTTTTCACATATTTGCAAAAGAAGGTATTTATTGGTAAGTACTAAACAAGAGATTTTAGACCTTAAAAACATTCTTTATCCAAAAACATTCTCCCCTTCATGTCTTTTGGACACAATTAGAGCCCATCTTTAACTGGACTATTTCAGTAAGAACTAATCTTCGTGTTGTTGTTCCTCTCCATGGGTTATCCACTCACAGCTCTGGCAGCGCCTACTGATTGCAAGCAGTTTACTCTTGCACCATTGACTCTATACGCAGTCAGATGTTAAGCCAGGCCACCGTCAGCATTACCCTGAATAGAGAATGCTAACTGAGTTCTGCAAGGCTGAGGAAAAGCAATAAGGAGATAGATTTTTATTTTTGTTGTTCACTATCACTTCGAGGATTACAGGAAGTGTAATGAATGAAAATGAGTTGCTACCACATCATTTTCTGTTCATGTCACAAACATTTCTTACCAGAGTTACAGGGAGATTCCCTCCCTAACATCCACAGTGATACAGAAATCTCGCAATTGTACTGGTGGGTCATTTGGGCAGAAAAATTATAGACAGAACCAGATATGTGAGTTTTGAATGGCAACTTCAATTGTTGTTTTAATAGCTCAATTTGTTCTTAAAAGTAATATTTTAATGTGCATGTTGCTTGAATTTCTTTTTTATTAAATAATTTTTATGATTCAATTATAGTTGACACACAATATATTAGTTTCAGATGTATAGCCTAGTGGTTAGACATTTGTGTGACCTATGAAATGATCACCCCAATAAATCTAGTACTGATCTTGACAGCAACATTTGTTACAATATTATTGACTATATTCTTTATGCTATACTTTACATCATGACTATTTTGTAACTACCAATTTGTATTACTTTATCTATCCTTTAATTCTAAATGATAGCTTTGCTGGGTTGAGTAATCTTGGATATAGGCCCTTGCTTTTTATCACTTTAAATGTTTCTTGCCAATCCCTTCTGGCCTGCCAAATTTCTGTTGAGAAATCAGCTGACAGTCTTATGGGAGTTCTCTTGTAGGCAACTAACTGCTTTTGTGTTGCTGCTTTTAAGATTCTTGTTAGGATAAGATTCTTTGTCTTTAACATTTGGCATTTTAATTATGATGTGTCTTGGTATGGGCCTCTTTGGGTTCATCTTGTATGTGACTCTGTGCATCCTAGGCTTGTATGCCTACTTTCTTCACCAGTTTAGGGAAATTTTCTGTCATTATTCTCCAGATAGGTTTTCAGTTCCTTACTTGTTTCTCCTTCCAGCACCCCTATGATGTGAATGTTGGTATGTTTGATATTTTCCCAGGGGCTTTGTAAACTATTACCATGTTTTGGGATTCTTTTTTTTTTCTTTCTGCTATTTTGATAGGGGGCTTTTGGCAACTTTATCTTCCATATTGTTGACTCAGACCTCTGCTATTCTAATCTACTATTAATGAGCTGTAATGCGTCTTCATTTCAGTTATTTATTCTTTATTTCTGACTGGTTCTTTTTTATGTTTTTATCTCCATTTTTATGTGTAAGATCATTGAGCATCCTTATAACCTGTGTTTTGAACTCTACATTTAGTAGATCGATTGTCTCCATTTTGTTTAGTTTCTTTTTCAGGAGTTTTGCTGTGTTCTTTCATTTGAGACATGTTCTTTTCTCCTCTTTTTCACAGTCCTCCTGTGTTGGTTCCTTTATATTAGGTAAAGCTGTTACATCTCCCAGTCTTGGTAGAGTGACATTATATAGTAGGTGTTCTGTGAGGCCTAGTGACATAGTATTCCTGGTCACTTGAGCCGGGTACTCCAGGTGTGACCCTTATGTGGGCCATGTGTGTCTTCCTATTGCAGTTGAGCCTTGATTGCTGTTGGCATGTCACTGGTAGGGATTGACCCTCAGCCTGAGAGAGGCTAACCTGGGAACTGAGGCTGGCTGCCACTAGTGCCAGGCTTGGGGCTGCTAAGCAAAAGGTACAGAGCACACTGAGGCCAGATCCTGTTTGAAGTCTGTGGACCTTTGAGAGATTTTAGGAAAGTCCAAAGCATAACACAAGATGGGCAGGGGGGTACCATATCTGAGTCTTTAACAACCTGTCTTACACTGTTTATAGCACTCTGGTGATTCCCTGAGGTCCCACTCCACACACCTTTTGGCCCACCCAAGCTGTTTCCAATTGCTTTTCTATACAAATGGCTTGTCTTAACTAATGTTTCAGATTTTCCTAATTTCTCTCAAACATGTAGCATCTGGCCTCCATGTGCCCCATGCCTATTGCTTAGTGGCCCCAGACCTGGCACTAGAAGCAGCTGGCCTTGGTTCACAACTTGGACTTGCTTGGGCACCTCCAAACCCAATATAAGTAAAGCCAACCATAGATCACTTTATAGCTTATGCTGGGTGGCCCCAGTCAGAACACAGGTAGTAGCTGACCTTGGCCCATACCTACTGGGAGACCCCAGAGCCTGCATAACCAGTGAACAGTTATAGACCATGCTAGAGTACCACCACCCAAATACCTCAAGTGACACACTCAGGGGGCATACTTAGTGAGCACCAGAGCACTACTGAAGCAAGTTCTGCTCAAAGGAGTGAGCCCCTGCACAGTTGATCCTCCATGGTCATCAGACATTGATGGTCAGTGGTCACAGGCAGCTACCAGATGATTGGCCTGAGTAAATCCTTCTTATTGAACTGCAACAGCAATCAAGCCTAAACTAAAAGAGGACACAGCACACATAGCCCACATGGAGGGCACACATGTGGCATCCAGCTTAGGTGATAGGGGAGTCTGTGCCACTCGGCCCTAAAGGACACTTACTATATTGTGTCACTCTTCTAAAACAGGGAGTCATAGCAGCTCTACCTAATACATAGAAACAAACACAAGGAGGGATCCAAAATGTGTAGACAAAGAAAGATGGCCCAAATGAAAGAACAGAACAAAACTCCAGTAAAAGAACTATACAAAATGAAGACAAACAATCTACTAGATGCAGAGTTCAAAACACTGGTTATAAAGATGTTCATTGAACTGAGGGAGAACTTCAACAGTATAAAAAGAGGCATGGAAAGCATAAAAAAGAACTAGTCAGAAATGAAGAATATACTAACTTCAATGAAGAACAATTTACAGGGAATCAACAGTAGAGTGGATAAAGCTGGGAATAAAATCAGTGATTTGGGATATAAAGAAGCAAAAACACCCAATCAGAACAACAAAAAGAAGAAAAGAATCCAAAAAACGATGGTAGTGTAAGGAGCCTCTGGGAAAACTTCAAGTGTGCCAACATTTGCATCATGGGGATGCTGGAAGAAGAAGAGAGCAAACAATTGGAAAACTTTTTGGAAAAAAAAAAATAGTAACAGAAAACTTCCCCAACTTGGTGAATGAAGGAGACAAACAAGTCCAGGAAGTGAAGAGAATCCCAAAACAATGAGCCCAAAGAGGCTCACACAAAGACTCATCATAATTAAAATGTCAAATGTTAAAGATGTAGAGGGAATTTTAACAACAGCAAGAGAAAAGCTGTTAGTAACCTGCAAGAGAGCTCCCATAAGGCTGTCAGCTGCTTTCTCAAAGGAAACGTTGCAGGCTAGAAGGGATTGGCAAGAAATATTCAAAGTAATGGAAAGCAGGGACCTATATCCAAGATTACTCTACCCAGCAAGGCTATTACTTAGAATTGAAGGACAGATAAAGAGTTTCCCAGACAAGAAAGAGTTGGAGGATTTTATCATCACCAAACTAGTATTATATGTAATGTTAAAGGGTCTTCTTTAAGAAGAAGATCAGAAGTATGAACAATAAAATGACAATAAATAATATCTATTAATAATTAAATTTAAAATACGAAATAAATGAACAAGAAGAGCAGAAACAGAATCGTAGATACAGAAAATGTTTTGATGGGTGCCATATTGGAAGAGCAGTTAAGGGGAAGGGGTGAAAAAGATGAAGGGATTAAGAGGTACAAACTGGTAGTTACTGAGTTGTCATGGGGTTCTGAAGTACGGTATTGGGAACGTAGTAGCCAAAGGATGTATGTGCATGACCCATGGACATGGACAACAGTATGTGAATGGCTTGTGAAAATGGGGGGAGGTTAGCATAGAGGAGGTCAAAGGAGGAAAAACTGGGAAACTATAAAAGCATAAACAATAAAATATGATTTAAATTTGAAAAAAGAAAAAATATTGTCAGCTTGTTACACTAAAGGAACAGTAAAACTTTAAAATATCAAATATTAAAGTTATATATCTTAATCTCTGCAAGGTATGCTGAATTAACTTGAATTGAGTAAGGGAAAATGAATAATGAGCACATCATTGATGAAGGGCTGATAATACTTTTATGTTATGGTGATAAGCATATCAGTCATGTTACTGTTAGTCCAAGCACCTGGATAGCTCACTCAAGTGGGTATAATGTTGCCTTTCCTTGTGACCCTGAGCATATACACCTACATACACTACATATATTTCATACGTTCTCAGTGAAATCACAGGGAATGGTTTCTTTAAATTTTTCCGCCCAATGACATTAGTTTTTACAACTCCAACACTCAAATAAATTGTAAGGATCAACATACAGTTCAATTTGAGGCTTTACTGTTGCACTGCTGAAAATATTTATGATTTTCCAATACTATTAGACAAATATGATTCTTAGGACAAAATACAAATATGTAGAATATGAGGATGAGTTAAGATTATAAACAAAATAAAATCTGTTTATTTTTCCCCAATGACAACCTATACAATATTATGTTTTGTTGACACTGTCAATTGTAATGAATAAATCATATACTGAAACCCTCCTTTAAGAAACTATAACCCCAAAAGCGAACTTTACCATTTTCTTGTCTACATTGGTAAGTAATATATATAGCTTTTTATTGTCTTTTGTCAGGAATTTTTGTTATAAATTTAACTACTATGGGTAATATATCTTGGTTACCCTTTGCATAAATAATATACATAATAATTTATTTATTTATTTTTGGAGAGCAGGGAAGGGAAGGAGAGAGGGAGAGAAACATTAATGTGTGGTTGATTCATGTGCCCCCTATGGAGGCCCTGGCCCACAACCCAGGCATGTGCCCTGACTGGGAATCAAACCAGTGACCCTTTGGTTCACAGACTGGCACTCAATCTACTGAGCCACACCAGTCAGGGCTGTTTTCTAATTGAACATACCATACACACACAATGTGGAATTGTATCACTGAAAATAATGTATCACAATTTTATTAAAACTGAAAACTAAGAATTCTCATTTCATAGTTTTCTAGCAAGAGTTTTTAATCTTAAATTTAATATTGAGTAGTAGAAACATATGTCCATGTTGTAATTTCTTTTTTATCCTTGCTCAGTTACAGTTGTCCCAATTTCACCCCATTGCTCTCTCCCACCCCATCGACCGCTGCTCCCACAGTCATGTTATACTTTCTTTTTTTAAAAATATATTTTATTGATTATGCTAATACAGTTGTCCCATTCCCCCCTTCATTCCCCTCTACACTGCACACCCCCTCCCACCCACATTCCCCCCCTTTAGTTCATGTCCATGTGTCATAAGTTCTTTAGCTTCTACTTTCCCCACACTATTCTTGCCCTCCCCCTGTCTATTTTCTACCCACTGTCTATGCTACTTGTTCTCTGTACCTTTCCCCCTCTCTCCTCCTCCCACTCCCCTGCTGCTAACCCTCCATGTGATCTCCATTTCTGTGTTTCTGCTCCTGTTCTAGTGGTTTGCTTAGTTTGCTTTTGTTAAAGGTGTGGTTGTTAATAACTATGAGTTTGTTGTCTTTTTACTGTTCATATTTTTTATCTTCTTTTTCGTAGATAAGTTCCTTTAACATTTCATATAATAAGGGCTTGTTGATGATGAACTCCTTTAACTTGACCTTATCTGAGAAGCACTTTATCTCCCCTTCCATTCTAAATGACAGCTTTGCTGGGTAGAGCAATCTTGGATGTAGGTCCTTGCCTTTCATGACTTGGAATCCTTCTTTCCAGCCCCTTCTTGCCTGGAAGGTCTCTTTTGAGAGATCAGCTAACAGACTGATGAGAACTCCTTCATAGGTGACTGTCCCCTTTTCCCTTGCTGCTTTTAGAATTCTCTCCTTCATTTTAATCTTGGGTAATGTAGTTATGATGTGCCTTGGTGTGTTCCTCCTTGGGTCCAACTTCTTTGGGAGTCTTTGAGCTTCCTGGACTTCCTGAAAGTCTATTTCCTTTGCCAGATTGGGGAAGTTCTTCTTTATTATTTGTTCAAATAAGTTTTCCTCTTGTTGCTCTTCCTCTTCCTCTTCTGGTACTCCTATAATTCGGATGTTGGGATGTTTAAAGATGTCCTGGAGGTTCCTAAGCCTCTCCTCATTTTTTTGAATTCTTGTTTCTTCCTTCTTTTCTGCTTGGTTGTTTCTTTCTTCCTTCTGGTCCACTCCATTGATTTGCATCCCAGTTTTCCTGCCATCTCTACTGGTTCCCTGTGCATTTTTCTTCATTTCACTTATTGTAGCCTCCATTTTTCATCTAATTTGTGACCAAAATCAACCAATTCTGTGAGCATCCTGATCACCAGTGCCTTAAACTGTGCATTGATAGGTTGGCTATCTCTTGGTTGCTTAGATGTATTTGCTCTGGGGCTTTGATCTGCTCTTCCACCTAGGCCATTTCTTTCTTTCTCTCTCTCTCTCTCTCTCTCTCTCTCTCTCTCTCTCTCTCTCTCTCTCTCTCTCTCTGGTTGCGCCTGTTACATATGAGGGGTGGAGCCTTAGGTGTTCACCAGGGTGGGACAACCCAGTTGCTGGGTTGTGATGGCTGTACATGGGGGCGGGGTCAGAGAGGGAACAAAGGTGCTTGCTCTGCTCTCTTTCAGGTTTCAGTCCCTTCCGAGGCTTCCCACAAGCTAATTGGGCCCTTCTGGTGCTGATTCTGGGGAGGGAGGGCTTGTGTATGTTCTAGGACCCTGTGGGTTTCTCCAACAAACTCTCCTGTGAGGGTGGGAGTCTCTCCAGGCACTGTAACCCCCACAGGTGTTTTCAATCAGTGTTTTGAGGCTTTATTTCCTGGCGCTGGGGCCCTGGGTTGCGCAGTCTGTCTTGCTCCCCGTTTTTGCCTGGTTTATCAATCTGGATGAATGGTTGTCAGACTTTGGTACAGTTCAATTTTCTGTCAGTTCTGGTTGTTTTTTGGTTTCTAAATTTTTGTTGTCCTTAATTTTGGTTGTGTGAGGAGGCACAGTATGTCTATCTATGCCTTCATCTTGCCTGGAAGTCGTGTTACAGTTTCTTTATCCAAATAACAATATCTCTCTCAATGTCAAGCAAAAATACTGTCATTATTTCTCTAATGTTTTTTATGAGGTGGTTTGGAGAGTGAGGAATGGAATTAAAGTGTGAGAGGGGACCTCTAAAAAAACAGAATTACCTTCTGGAGGGTGGGCCCCCACTAAGTGAGTGTTCCAGGAACCCGTCTGTATCAGTGCATCAGCTGGCATTGCTGTGAGTGGCTGCATTCAGTTTCAGTGAATTTTTTTTAAGACTCTTTCAACGCATTTGCCCATTTCATGATGGGTGATTTATGAATGTACCTGCCCACACATGCTGTGTATTTAACAGATTTTGACTAAAAAACTGCATGACCCCTGTGCCCCACCCTCCCTATTCATCTGATCTTGCTCTGAGAAACATTTTTTTGTTTCCGTGGATAAAAAAGGTTCTCAAAGGGAAATGTTCTACTGATGTGGAAGAGGTGAAACAAAAATGGCAGAAGCACTAAAAGGAATCAAAATTGATGAGTTCAAAAACTGATCTGAGCAGTAGAGAAATCATCTTGATAGATGTATTGCATCAAATGGAGAGTACTTTAAAGGTGATTGAAGTTTAAACATGTAAAAATAAATACAAAATTATTTATAAATAAATTCCAGTTTTTTGGGGGTCCATCTCATATGCTTTGCAGTTCAGTAAAGATTCTTTTAAAATCTGTATTAGTTGGTTTTCTGGAGAAACAGAGACAAAAGGATAAAAAATATATAAATATATATTTTATGTATTTATTAATATATAATATATTTATTAATATATAAATATATTACATAATATATAAATATATGTTTATATATTTAATATAAATATTAAATATATATAAGATATAAATATATATATTTTATATATATTTATGTATCTATCTATGTGTAGATATATAGATATCTATATATATATAGAGAGAGATAGATTATATATATATCAAGAAATGTATATAGAGGGGGGTGGAGAGAGAATGAGAGAGAGAGAGGAAATAATGAGTTGGTTCACGAAGTTGAGAGCTGAGAAGTCCCAAGATCTGAGTCAGCAAGCCAGAGGCCCAGTGATGATATAGCTCCAGTCTGAACTCTGTCAGGCTTGAGAACTGGGAAAGGCCAACATTTGAGTCTAGTACGACAGTAGGAAAAAAATGTTTCTGCTCAAGCAGCTAGGCAGGAGGAGTTCCCCCTTATTTGTGGGAGGCTTTCCACTGAGATTAAAATATATCATTCACTCTAGATAAGGCAATTTGCTTTACTCAGTCTACGAATTCAAATTATAATCTCATCCAAAAACACCTTCGCAGACACCCAGAATAACGTTTGACCAAATATTGGGGCACTCCCGTACCCCAGTCAAGTGGACATATTAAATTATGTCTTTGGCTAATTAAAATATCATTGTGAAAAATGCCATAATAGCTTCAAAAATGCTTGCTTTCTAGCTCCAAACATTTGCATTTTGGGACTTAAAATCCATATTTAGGCTAATTTTATAGGGAATAAATTTGGTCATAAATCAAGGGTAATGTGGGATATCACAGAGCATTTCAATTTTGATTCAGTTAATAGTTTGCTTATTTTTATTTTGATCAGTTTCAGAGAACTTTGAGGCCCTTCTAGAACTGACTATGTGTTTGCATACTCTTGCCTTCACTTTCTTTCTCTTTAACCCCTTTGGCACAGCATTTTCAGATTTTGGTCTTAGCACAAGAAGAAAACTATAACACATAACCAGCTAAGTAATATTTTGGGACTAAATAAAAAATACTATAGGATTCTATCATCTAGGGCAATTATGGTGCTGATTTCTAATGGAGGGGAAAAGTTATTTAGTAGCAACAAGGGTACCTCTTGGGATTCCAGTGGTCAGTTTATTTTGTCAGTTGAAGTACATCATAGGACTTTCAGCTTTAAGGCTTACTGATGTTGAAGTTCTTACTTTATATGTTAAGAAAATCCCAAGATGTCTTTATAGACAGTTGAATTTTTCTCTATAGAAAGTTTAGTTTTGTGGTTAAAAGGAATATAGAATAACTAACTCTATGAACTTACTTGTTCTTACTATGAACTTACAAAGAATGGCTAAAAAAGTTGGAG